>JASAMV010004746.1:57500-122746 GCA_030248065.1 Rhynchonema sp. JSB1_4
GGTCGATGGTCGCATGATTTTATGTTTGATGGATTTTGCAGATGCCACTATATTTGAACTTATGTACCCAAGCTGTATGTACCAGAGTTTTCCGCATGAAGCACCAGGAGCTCTATTCAGAAAAAAAGGCGGAAAATCGGACGCTCTATTTCAAAGATGGCTCCCGGAGGGCTCTATTCAGAAATGTTCCAGCGTAGTCCCCCTCGCAGCGAGAGACCTCCAACCGAAAGGGTGTCTCTCCGGAAAACTCCGGTACTTCTACTGTGGTGGTCGAAAATCGTCTAGTGATTGAATTTCGATATACAACGTAAAAGTCACGCGACCACGACCACAACGGAGCCGGCCGCTGTCTCAGTTTTTGATGCCGGCGCCGTGGAAAAATGTCGATGATACACACGGTCACATCGAATTATTTATCTCCAGCTTGCTACGCCAATACGGAGTTGGGTACGAACGTTGAGGTTGAGATAACGCTCGATAAGGGAAAGCAGAAGGTTGCGTCAACAAACGAAGGCAAGCGGTACAGAAAGAATACGGTAGCTACCGTAACCTGCACCGGTTACAATGTGTTTGCGGACAAGACAATGTCGAAAGAAACGACATGCACAGAAACTGCAGCAAAAGCGGCCGATTGGGCCAAGAAGGATCATAAATGCGACCCGAGTAAGTTGCGAATATAGGAGCCGTATCAGGTTTAGAGGGCATGGTGAAGAAAGTCTTGTATGGATTGCGTTTTGCAATTGAGTTTTGACCAGTTTAATACGCGTTTCACGCTGGTCAAACTCGCGGCCTCAAAACACATCACAAAATATACGGCCAAACAAAAACTGTTTTTCCGTGGTTGCATTTACAGTTCTTTATGCCTTCAAACTTGATACGGTTTGCTGAGAGCTCGAATACAATTTATCTAATCTTAATTCCATTTGTCTATTAACCTCGTTCCTGTGCAGCGTGCGCTGAAATCACTGAATCGAATTACCGCGCTTTATGGAAAAAGTTGGAAGGCAAAAACATCGATGTCACCAAAATCTCGCATAAAGATCAAATCGCCATCAAAGAGCAGCAGCGGTCAATGGCCGGCGCGATGGCTGATGTGAGATGCAAGGTTGTGAAACATTATGTACAAAGACAAGCTGCACACTAGATTTGCACCGGAGAATACGGTATAGGGCACTGGAATCAAACTTGGTGATCGGTTGCCCTGATCACATGATGTTTTCTACTGACGATATTTCAAAATTTACCCGTGTACGTAAAGTAAGCGGCAGTTCAATCCTTTACCATTCACATCCACCAGCTATTGGTCGCACAATGACCATATAAGAATTCATCAAATCAATCCTGATTTTCACGTTCAGTCAGTCTTAACCACTGTGCTATTTGTGATTCTCATAAAACATTTTCAGCTGAAAATAATCTAGCCAGATCAACCACGTTGCCGCAGGTCTGAAACATTCTCTTTACTACATGCTTTGTGTGCGATCACGCAACGCAACGTCACCACCCCGTCCTTTTCCCGCTTTACGATTCAGGAAAAAAATTTGACCAATTCTTATAAAGTCATTGTGCGACCAATATAAGGTTGCTTACATAAGCGCGGTTGAAATATCATGTTGCCACGTCACTAGCTGCTGCATTATGTGTTGTGCACTGGTGATTTCAGGTTGATGTTTCATCGGAAGAACTGTATATGTATAAGCAAACACGGGCTATCCTTGACTACGGCAAAGAGTTAAGCTGCCATACAGCACATACATAATTAGATTCGACCAGCGTAAAATAATAAGCTAGTCCCAGACTGAAAAGAAGCAACTTTTATTTTATACTCTTGGTCGAAATTAGTGCGGCACCACCAGTGGGTTTCTTGATATTCTTAAAAACTAAGAAAAGCCACGCGGCCGAATGCTATCCGATCACCAAACCTCTTGTGATTGTCAACAACTGCGTCATTAAACCCTCAGACATTCCAACTGTGTATTGGTCGCACAATGACCATATAAGAATTCATCAAACCTATCCTGATTTTCACGTTCATTCACTCTTAAACACTGTGCTATTTGTGATTCTCGCAAAACATTTTCAGCTAAAAATAATCTAGCATATCAACCACGTTGCCGCAGGTCTGAAACATTCTCTTTACAATACATGCTTTGTGTGCGATCACGCAACGCAACGTCATTGCCCCGTCACTGTCCCGCTTTACGATTCAGGAAAAAATTTGACCAATTCTTATAAAGTCATTGTGCGACCAATATCATGCACTTCAGGCCGGTCATTACTTCAAAGCGGCCGGCAAGCAGAACGTCAACACGCAGCCGTTGACGTGCAATGATGAGGGAGACTGGGTGGAGGAAGCTGGCGTTGATGTGGAATGTGTGAAAGGTGGGCGACATTTTATGATAAATCTTACATGTTTCATTGCCCCCGCCGCGCAGTAGGCTCATTTATCTGCAGTGAAATTGTCTAAAATTTTCAGATGCATGTAGGCATTTTTGTGATAAGCCTTCTTCCGATAGTCAAATTCTCGAATTGCGATCTGAATGCTTTTTGGGTCGCCTTGCATGATCAGGGCTGCCCACAGTCCTGCTTTAAAGCCGTCTTTTCTCTTTCGGACCTACTTTCAAAAGCCGGACGCATTGCTTGCCCTGATCTTGCAAGGCGCAACAAAACATTATCCAATCCTTGGGTCGAAATTCGATGATATTTGACTATGACGCTCTACCAAATGGGTATTCATTATGGTTGTCAAAAATGATAGATTCCAATCATGTCACAATAGACAGGGTAGACTGTATTGGCATTCCCCCAACAAATTACAATGTCACAGCGTTGTTCTACTGTAATGTTTCAGCGTGCGATAATAAGGAACCACCACCGGAACAAACTGAGTATCTGGCCTACCGATTCGATAAATTGGCCCTCACGTTGCACTGGACCATGGGTGAGCACCGTCATTCGATTATTTGGTTAAATTCCCCCAATGTTCTTTGCGATGGAGAGAACACCTTGTGCATACAACATATACATACGTGTCCGAGCTATGTACGTATATACCATTGTCTGTATTTGTGTTTCGATTGGCGAGACACCAAAACCAGTGAGAGGCGAACTTAATCTCACTTTGCGGTGTGCTCTTGGCTTGTGCTCTTTTTCTTTTTCTTCCCTGTTCCTGTTTCCTTTTTCTTTTTCTAAAAAATTTTTTCCTTTTTTATTTCAAAACTCATACATCTTCTAATAGAATAGTGAGGAAGCAATGCATCTCATGACTGATGAGGACCCGGATGCATTGTGACATACAGTATGTATATAGTCTCGTGAAAGGGTCCGAAACTATATATGCAATGCAGCTTTATACTACTCTAATATTATAATCTTGCTCACATTTATAAGAACTAAATGAAACACTGCTACACACTCCTTTTGCATCCGGGTAGGGGAGGGGGGTTGGATAACAGCAAACCGCATACCGCATCATACGCAACTGACCTCCTCATGCATTCCACAACCTTCAACTCGTGTGATGTTTCACAGCAAATATATATAAATATACAGGCATGTACCCACAAGGCACGGTGCTGACAACCGAGTGTGAGCTGCCCTACGAACTGGACATGTCAACCGACAAACCAACGTGTGACACGGACGGACAGTGGAAACCTGCCAACCCACAGAAATGTTTACCACCACCTAGCGTTCCCACAAGTTGGTCGGAACTTGATTATTTTACGCTCTTGATATCTTGGAAGAACAGGTTTTTGGTGGTGTCGATGTTCGCTTTTGGTGAGAAGCTGTGAAACGTCAGCTGAAGATGCAGTGTACAGATTGTTGCGCGCTGTGTTGATAGTTTGAGACATCGCTGTCTCCTTCCGTAGTATGATTGCTGGTATTGGTCGCACAGTGACTTTATAAGAATTGGTCAAATTTTTTTCCTGAATCGCAAAGCAGGCTAGTGACGGGGCAATGACGTTGCGTTGCGCGATCACACACAAAACACGTAGCAAAGAGAATGTTTCAGACCTGGGGCAACGTGGTTGATCTGCTAAATTATTTTCAGCTGAAAATGTTTTGTGAGAATCACAAACAGCATAGTAGTTAAGAGTGACTGAACGTGAAAATCAGGATTGATTTTGATGAATTCTTATATGGTCATTGTGCGACCAATATCACGTTATATAGCACTCAGCCCTGTTCTGATCAAACGATTTTTCACAATTACCCATCAGGATCGGTCAGGATGCAGTACCGGTATACCTGCGTGTTATATTGCTGACAAGGCAAAGTATACTCCTGTCTGACAGCGCTATAGGTCACTTTATACTTTGTCTCGTTGCGATATACTCGCAACATTTTCTCGCGCGGTGATTGGCTCATGCGCGACTAGCCAATGAGCGCGTCGGAAAATGTTGCGTGTATCGGAACGAGACAAAGTATAAAGTGGCCTTATGACTGACAAACCAACAACTACAACAACAATCACCGATTTCCAGCGCCGTCCACAGCCGGCCCCACCAGCACGACCAACAGAACAACACCGCAGATCGAGGCGTCAACCAGCTATTTGTGGCTGTTGTACTTCCTGATACCATTATTCATCATCCTGATGGTTAGTGTTGCGGGTTGTGCGTTGGAGAAGAAAAAAACGTTTTTGTTTCCAAACTTCTTAAAGAAACTTTATCGGAAAATCAATAATTTTCGCAGGTGGTGAGTGGAGTGTTGTTAGTGCGTCGCGCCTACAAGCGTCATATTGACAACCAGAATCAACGCATACGAATGCGTGAGGCGTTGGCGGTTAGTCCGGCTGGCTGATGTTTCACAGCCCATATATAAACGACAACATGCAACTTTGCAGCTCGAGCGTTTGCACGTCGCGCGTCCACCGGCCGAAGGCGGTACGCTGCCACCAGAGAAGCTCAAATTCCACAAAAAGAAGAAGTTCGATCAAGCCGTATGTTTCCCAGAGTCTCCAAGCTTTTTTTGTGAAGTTTTCCGATGTATTAAACTTTGTGATTGCATCGGGATCCCCTCATCTTGTGACCTTTCTGAATTCGGTTTGATGTTTTTAGTAAAAAAGGTTATCAAGGCCAGACCTAACCGATCGCCAGGCTTGCTATCATCTTCTTATTGACATTTCGTGTACTTGAAACATCAAGTACAACAATCTTGTCAGGTGTTGTCCAAAGTGCCGGTTCCGAGTGCGCATGCGTTGCCACCCAATGTGCCAATGCATCAACCGCAATACAGCGATGCCGCGCGCATTACGTTCCAGGATGATGTCAGTTGGGGGGGGGGGGGGGTGATGTTTCAATATAATGTTGTTGGGTGGTCATTTTTTGATTCACTATTTGAGCTGGAGCCGGTTTATTTGCCCATATACATACACACTATAAATAATGTGAGGGCAGACTGTACATAGTGTATACATATATACCACCCCGAATTCTAACAACACAGCACCAGACAAGCTGATGTTTCGCCATACGAATTGCAGAAAAGTCTGGTGGAGGCGCATGAGATCAGTGGTCGTGACGCGGACGAATTCCTGAGCGAATACGGATACGATCGGAAACGGGACGCCATCAAACCGGTGGGTTGAATTGGGCTGGGATCTACCATAAAGGGTACACATATTTAGGATGATACGGTTGTTGTCGACGCAACTGGCTGCGTTTCGTGCAAATATGCAACTTGATGGATGTGTGCTCTGTGCAACATCACACGTGGGATGTGTGAAGACGTTAGCGTGACGCAGCAACTCTTCCCAGATGAGCACGATGATGAGATCAAAACAGCAGTGCTGTTACGCACTTTGGGTAGTGAGGCCGGCGTGTTGATGACACCAGAGAGATTATGTGCTTCATTTGCGCATTATACGGCAGTTGCGTTGACCACATTAGCATAAGACGATACATTGAACTTGGTGATCGGATCGCATACGGGTCGGATCTGTCTTGGTCGCATGACCGTAGTTTTTAAACTTATCTACAGTTTGTTGACGTCGCTGCTGTTGACCAGTCCATTAGTTGTTCGTTAGTTGCATGGGTTCATGTCTTACTTGAGCGAGGTAACAGTGGTTACCCGAAGTACACCACGGTTGGAAGTTGAGACGAAGTTAATGGCTTGATTGGATCATGAAACTATGCTGACCTCAAAAGACCCATCCTAGCCGATTGCCAAGTTTTCAAGCGGTTGTTGGTGAAATTCACAACAGCTTCAATAATAGTGCAATACGGTGCTGGGGGCCTCAGGCAATCATAATCCCTTGTTGCCTCTTTTTCAGACAGTAAATACATATACCTGATGTTTCACACTGTGACCAGTACCACCTAACGTTTGCATTGCAGCAACCCCCCAAACGCAAGCCGCCCAAGAACAAACCCAAGGAAAAGTCAAGCAGCAGTAGCTCGTCATCGAGTGACGAGGAGACAGAGGGCAAGCCGAAGAAGGACAAAAAGGGCAAGAAGGGGATGAAGAAGGGCAAGAAGGACAAGAAAGAGTGCGTTATGGTTCAATCGACTCTGCCAGTTCTGCTCATTAGGAACAACGTTTTTGGCGATTTTTTAATCCGGGGACCCATAGATGGCCCGCGTGGCTGTGCAGGCCTGGTTATGCAACCTGAGTCTAAGCCTACATGGATGAGGCAGTCCGCGACCCAACTTTGTGCGCCGAAGGTTCACGCCCAACCACGTATGTATGGGTAAACGGTCACAAAACATATATAGATCGTCCACCACAATTGACAAGCTAGCTGATGTTTCACTTTGTGTTTCAGGTCGGATGACGAGAAATCGGTGCCGATCGGTGGTAAGGATAAGGAAGACGACGACAAGACCGAGTCGGAAAGCAAAAGTGGTTGGTTTGGTTAGCGATTGAAATCAATTTTTCGACAGTTTAGTGATGAAGGGTAATTAATAATGCTCTGATGTGGCCCGGCCCGACAATGTAAGCCGTATCACCTTTGAAGATTTTTTCGACCAAAGTTGGACTGAAGCAAAGGCAAACCCTAGTTTTGTTTGGATAGTTAAATGCGATGCAGTTAGGGGTCTCTACCTTGTTCAAGTATGGTTCAAAAGCAAAAATTGCTATTGTCTTCCCGCCGTCCTAAGTTTACCCATATAGTCGCACAGCGCTTGGCTTCAATCTATGCGTCACACATGCTTCACGTTTGACTTTAATCGACATGTCGTTTTAGCCCACGGCGGCGGCCCGCGCCAACGCAAGGGGAAGAATAAGAGCAAGAGTGACTCAGAGTCGGAACGTGGCTGAAATTGACTAATGATGAAATACGGATTTATGGGCGCTAAAGGTCGCAAACCGATTTATGTGATTTTCACTGCATCGCAACAATTTAGTGTGATTTATATTGATTGACACCTATATGTAAAATGTGGACATTTCATTCAAGTCAATTCAGTGATAAGGATTGATTGGATAAGGAGGAGATTTGTGCATTTTTAATGATCAAAGTTTGGGTCTGAGGTGTGCATTTTTCATCGGTAAATATTTTATGGGCCAATTTTGCTTTTTACGGGTTCCGTTTCATTTTTACGGGTATATTTCATGCGTTTGGGAATAATATCTCGGTTTATTTAAAGTGTCGATTTTTGAAATATTGTCGTGTTTATTTAGTAGCGTAATTCATGATCTTGTTTCCTCTGTAACGGTTGTTGTGCTTTGACCTGACGTAAATCCTATCCGGCTTAAAACTTCTTCAATTCATCTTTTTACTAAATGTAGAGGTTCGTAATATTGTTGTGCATGCGAGTACCCATTTATTGAGCAATTAATAACTTTTTGGTCTAACTAATGTGCCTGATTTTTGTGTTCTAGTCCGGTGCAATTATGTGGTATTTATTTTTTCCATGGGAATGATTGTGGCAAAGGTTCTTCATTCCTCTCGGTATATTATGCTCTGCTTTGTGACCATAATGTTATTTTGGTGTGTGTATGTCTGCTTGATTGTGCCTGCTATTTTTACTGTCTCGTGAAGTGTGGTCTCCATGATCTTGTTCCATCGATTGATTTACGTCTGCAGGTGCATACAGTTGATGGGTTATTTTAGTTACTGCTGGCTAAGCCTTTGTTCCTAATACAGTTCAATCATCAACTTTTCTCTTATCAAAGTTCATTGAAGTAAAACTGCTAACCTGGAGCTTGTCATAAAGAATAGTGATTGACAAAACCAGTCGGCAACATAACAATGTACGCACAGTTAGCTGTACACGTAATGGCCCATGCCCAGCTTTGCCTTCATGCAGGCTTGCACGTGTGCAGTGTCCAGCCAGACCTGAAATGAACATCTTTTCCGTTGGTCGAATTGGGGCGAAGCTTGAGCCCAAGAGTCTAATAATAAATAACACCAACATAACTTTGATGTTGCCGGGATGGCAATGCCGTGTGTGAAGTTCATGGTGCTGTTTGGTGTCTTTCAGAGACGAACAACACCAATTCAGAATACACAATTTATATTGGTGAATTTTCGGTACTCAATAGTGCCCTTGTCAGGAAACACACACATACAGTACATGATATATTGGGCTGTGGGCTGCGCTGATGTCCAGTGCTGACCATTTGAATATTAGGGCGCGCCCATGTAGGCCAGGTCAACAATGACTGCAGCCTTAATTTGCAGTTTACAAATTTGCATGATCTAAAGAAAACAAAGCACAAAATGGCCGTGCCCTTGATATATCAAGCAACAGCACACCCAACGCAAACACACACAGGCACAGCCAGTGTTGGGTAATTCACAACCCTTGGCCCTGTAGCTATGTATAACGCCGCCGCCTAGCCAGAAAAATGTTTCGCTTATGCCCTGGCCCTGTCGGTGCGGCCATGTAGAGCAGGACCGGGGCCGGGGCCAGGGCCTCGGGCATATATAGATTGTTTTTCATGGCCCTGGCCCGGCCCCGGCCCCGGCCCCGGCCTACATGGGCGCGCCCTTACCCTGCTCGCGCAGCAAAAACATGCAGACGAACAGGTTGCATGTTGGTGAAACTGTTCTAAAACACTATAACAAATCTTTCCACGTCGACTTTGTGCTCACGTATGGCAACGTGTTTGGCAACGTTGTCTTACAGTTTGCCGTTGGTTTATTGGTGACGTTGGTTTTGAGTGTTGGCAATCTTTGTCGTTTAATTCGTGGAGATGAGCATTCACACGTCACATGACACGTTTTGGCTTTCACGTTTAGTTGCATTTAAATTTTCTACCATGGAGCTGAAAATCACTTTTTCATTGAGATAAACTAAAAACTAAACTAATATTGAGATAATCGGCGAGCAAAACTAAAAATACCATCATGTATTGTTCAAGCAAGTTTCTGGCCTGACAAAAGGAGCCAACAATAAACAGCTCGACACCAAATTTTCAGGTATACATCGGCCAAAAAATTCTATTAGTTTATTTTCACCGATTTAGTCCATAGTCTGATTAAATCAATCAATAATGTAGTCAATCAACCAATGAAACAAGTGATGCACCACCAGTCCCGGCCACATGCATTCGTCGTGCTGTTGTGCTTGACACTGGGGTTGGCTGCGGTGACATGGTGCGAACAACAAGGTTAGCCGAATCGGTGGTTGTTGTGTTCCATTTCGATTTGTACGGCGTGTTGTACGACTATTTTACCAGTTAGATAATCCTAAACATCCTTCAACGACACAATTGGAACTGAAAATTAGTCCAAGATTACGTTTCATAGTGTAGTACTTATAGTTACGACAAGAAAAAAGTGACAGGGTACACTTTAGAGATGTCCTGTATTTTTTGAACTGCAGGCTTATGCTTCAAACACGCGCTGAAGGACGATCAAATAAATACAGACAAACTGGATTCTACAAACGTCACTGATTCTCATGCGACCAGATCCACTGTCAAGGTTGTTTTTTACGGGACTTCATCATTTTCGATATGGTGATAAGTTGACTCGTTTCGCGCGTTACATTTTCTGTGACTGACATGATACATATTTCGCGATCGTTTACTGTGTTACGCTGGTCAAATAGTCATGATGTGGTAAATTCTCTATAAAGATTTCAGTGATTCACTCAGTAAATCTCAAAATACTGCTGCGTAAAACGACAGTTGACCGAACAGAGGGTGGAATTATCGAAACGGTGTAAAGAAGAGTTACGTGTGACAGTCGGTGTAAACTTCGTGTAAACATGATGTTTATGAAACCCCGACCTTCGCACCCAATTCTTGTTTTAAACCGCTTCGAAAATTCCACGCAAAGAGCGATCACCATGACCTGATAACGGACGTTAGCGTCGTCTCGTCTTCTTTGTGCGCTCCATCTGCAATCGAAACTTAACTAAAATTAAATTTTATCAAAAATCAGCAAAACTGAAGGTGCAATGCGAAGCTGACCACATTTGGCGTGACACCGGCCAGCCGACCGGCCACCGCGTGTTGGTGTGCGACGCTGCGGCACATTGGCGATGGATGGATGGCAAAGACCATACTTGTGTAAAAGGTGTGTTGTATGATTTGGACAAATATATTTCTTTTGAAATGGCACACAAATGCGTCATATTTCGAACTGCCCCTGGACTGATACGAAACTGGGTGCTCGCATGGTGTATGTATGTATACATATGTACATACATACATGTAGGGTTGTTTGCAATCTGCTCTGGTCACGCAACATTTGAGGTCCACATATATTTCAAACCCATATTTATGAATTTAAAGAATCACAAACTTGCAAGAATGACCTATTCAGGTTGTTCAATGGCAACCCTGGCCGATTTGATAAATGACGAAGGTGACAGAGAGTTATGGCCGGTTGACAAACAGATGGAGTTCAGATGTGCGGCTGCAAGTCAGGTCATGCAGGTATAAAACAGTTAAATTCATTGATGTTAAAAAGCTGACTTGTTTTATTGAATGAACAAAAGTCAAATTAATCAAAGTCTAAACGCAAAAGTGTCGCAGAGCATCAACTCAACGGACGTGTCCCTGACGTGCAAAGATACAGGGTGGATGAAGGATGACGAAGAATTCATCAAGGAACCGTGTGCCGAAAGTTGGTCGTTATCAATCATGCATTGTTCAGTATTTACCAGCATCCAATTTTGGCAAAATTGTGCAGAAATGAAAGCAATGTGTGTGTGTGTGACTGACCAAACCCACATCAGATTGCGAAAATTTCCGGTCAGCTCAGGCAGTAAAGAAGCTATTGGGAAAATTGCTAACGCTCGGTGAATTTAGATTAGGTTCCCCCTACATATACTGTATGTACCTATACGTATAATCGAATATTCCAAGTATTCCAAACTTGGGGAATGTTTTTTGCCGTCAAAATAAAATCGAACCAATACCCGAAGATGCCAGAAGCCTGAATCCGAACAATTCTTGGGCCCAAATGTTTGTACCACACACACCCGTCGTGGCGGACTGAAAAGATGCTTCGGGCCAGAAATCACAACCGAGAATACAAAATTGTTGTTGTTATAGTAAATTTCCAAATTCGCTGCCGCACAGTAAAATATGCCCCACAGTTAATGTTTGGTTCTAAACCCGAAAGTCAGCTTTTGAAACATTCGGGCAACATACGCACTTGCAGCTTGCCAGCCAGACAGGCAGCTGCGCGCAATGTTTCAGAACTGCGCGCGGTTAGCGTTCGGGCTCAGAACGTGACATTAACCATGCATGGGGCGTATTTTACTGTGCGGCAGCGAATTTGGAAATTTACCATACAGAGTGCACAATCGACTCGCTGTTCGATCGTCTACATCATTCGCACGCAGTTGTGCCCGATCTGACCACCGGTTCTGTGGCTGTCGACAAATTGTACGCGGCCAGATGCCCCGACGGAATGGTCTGGGACGACACAAAGGTCAGCAGGTTGTGTCAGGCTGTTTTGTCAGTGCTGCGCTATAGATTTGTCGGAGTGGTGCATCGTTTGATGATGCCACTACCTTCAGACACCTTTAGTTAAAACCCCAAGCCAGATTCAAAACATGGTGGGATGCAGTGTTCGTTGTCCGGTCAGTTAACGACTGATTGACAACAAAAGAATTTGATTGATAAGCAGTGTCTGGCCCTCGACGGAGTCGGGTCGGCACTGCATATCAGCCAAATTCTTTTGCAAGTTTAGCGGGAACCAGAATACAATGAGTTCCGCTGTGGAGAGTGTCACTATACAGCGTGCGGACTGTACTTGTATATGCTGCTGTGACACTGCACCCACCCACATATGTAAACATCAATCAAGTCATGAATCTTCAGGGACAAGCCGAACGTCAAATCAAATGTGGTGGCAGTGGTGATGCTGACACGGGTAATGACACGTGGCAATGGGCGGACGGAGAACAGGACAGGGCTTGTGTGGAAGGTGGGTGCGTGTGTGGAGGACACTGTATTCGGATGAGTTGTAGCTTTGGCAGACAGCCTTAGCATATACCTGCCCTTGACAATCATCGCTATTTGAAGGGATTTTTTTATAAAAATTGGCCCACTTACAATAGCGTTGATTCGTCGTTAGGTTTTGAAGGTTTTCGCTCTTCTTTCGTCAAAATTGGTTCTCAATACGATTCCGATACCCCGTGGAGTTTCGAGCACAATCGTTGCATAACTAAATAAAGCAGATTTTTTGTGAAACCAGGGTCTTCTTGCTTTATGAAGAAATTAGCGATCCGACAGCATATTGAAGAACAATCTATTCCAATGGCATCAACCAGCTTTTTAACAATGATGGCCACTTTTTTCCACCCAGCATGCGACATTGAATCCATGAAGACTTTGGCGAATGCGACGATCGACAAGGAGCAAACGTTGTGGCCAGTCGATACGAAGGAGCTCGAGTTTCAGTGTGAAAAAGAGAACAACGTGTTTGAGGTGTTGTGTTCACATTTTATAAGGCAATTTTTTCGCAAAAGTTTATAATTGTGTAGAACTGATTGACATCAATCTTGGTGATTGGATCGAGTCAGACTTGTCTTGGTAAAGTGTGCTGTTTTGCATTCAAAGAGATTTTACGAGAACAGATAATTTCTACACCAGTGTGAAAGCTGTTTAGTTTAGGTCATTGAACAACTTCGTCTGACATCGCCGGTCATAATTTGTTGCATCCATTATTATATATCCAAATGTCCTAAGAGCAACAAATCGCACGGCATTGCCTAGGCCAGGGTTGGGCAAACAACGTTTTTTTTTTCTGAAAAAAATCGTTTTTTTAAAAACGTTTTTTTAAAACGCCCAGATAGCCAAAATATGCCCCAAAAAATGGAAAACGCTCATGTTGGGTAGCAAACGTGGTTAAATGAAGTAATTCTGTGTGTTCTGAGACAAAATAAACGGGTTTCAACCCGTTTCTAGCGAGTTGTTAAGATCCCATATCAGACCTGCATCATGGGACCAACTTTGGCCGGGGTCATCATTGAAAGTCAAACTCCGTTTATCAACGTATCTCGACAAAGTAAAAATTGGTCGAAAACTTTTTGAAAAAAATGGGACAAAAAATTGATTTTCCTTGATGATCAGGGTACTTTCCCAGAAAAATCAGAAAAATCAAGGAAATTCAGGATTTTAAAAAAACGAAAAACGGCCCAGGCGTTTTTTTTAAAAAAAAGTCGTTTTTTAAGAAAAAAAAACGCCGTCGTTTTTTTTGCCCAACCCTGGCCTAGGCAGGTCAGTCCGATCGCGATCGCCTATTTTGATATCGCCCCATTTATGTTTTCAGACGATCAATTCCAAATCGGTCGCGCTCTATTGCAAGAAAAGGTCAGAACTGGACGGGGACGAGAACGGTGTTGGTGTGACGTGGACGAATGCTGCCGATGACGCTGAATATCCAGCAAAGGAATTCCAAAAGAAATGCCAACATAGTTAGTCAGCATACCTATTTGGCAGTAATATTGTCATGTCAGTCAGTTTTGTCAGTTACTCGCTGGTACAGTTAAGTCTCCAAATTGCGAATTGATCGGAACCGGCAATCTAATTCGCTTCATTCATGTACAGAATGATGGGAGGTTAATGATAGGTTGGGGACTAAATTTTTTTCACTCACGTACAGATACTGTAATTCACAATGGATGTTCACTATTGAGAAAGTCGACAATACCAAGATCCACTGCGCTACAGCCTTACATATGTAAATCCATTATCGCCATTCAGCCTGCAATAAAATTGCGTTAAAGGATGCTCTGGGAACAAAGAACATGAAACTCGTCGAAGATCCGACAATCGAAGTTCGTTTGTTTAGTCTTCCGGTTGACCATAGATATACAGTCTAGCCTCTACATAGTGACATAACTGGAACCCGGCATTTTTTTATATATTCACTGAGTGTTATGCAATGTCGATGGCCACTATAAAGAAGGCGGACTGTATATTCACATTCACACAACGATAACAATAGCGCGATTTTTTCGTCTTTAGATCGATGATGACGAGAACGCAATCGGCGCATCTGCGACGGTGAATTGCGGGAAGGATTTTGTCTGGCAAGACAGCCCCGATGACTGCGGGGAAGAGGGATGCCCGAATCGAGTGGTCAAGTGTGAAACATCAGATGATGGAAAGACGGCCGCTTGGAACATCGGCACGAACAACTGCGCTCAGAGTTGGTCATTTCAGTTGAAGTATACTACCGAAGTTTTCCACTTTATTCCCATAGAGCTTCTAAACATGTAAACATGACCATCGGTCTGGAGTCGGTTTCGGGACGCATGATATCTGTTTAACCAGAGCATTTATTCAAGCGTGTTTGCCAATTCTGCTGAATTCAAACAAACATTTGTCGAGCGGCGTATAAAGCAGACACAACATATCCCAATTTCGACACCGGCCCCTGCGACTGAGTTTGCTGTTTATCGACTGGCCAAAATGCGTTGACAAAATCGTCATTCAATCTCAATTCACGGCCGCAGTCAGTTTCAGCTTGCACCACGCCGGGCGTTAGTGACTTCGGCCGAGATGCCCAAGTGGAGCTGGTCCATAAAGTGCTAACGGGTCGCACCAGACCGGGCGGTAGACTCAAAGTGACCTGCAAGGGCGATAATGTGCTCGCACATGGCAACGAGGTGAAGCACGAAGATCAAGACACGAAATGCGGCGACAGCAACGGACAATGGACAAAGACGAGCTTCAGATGCGTATTGAGTTAGCAACGTTATTCTCTTCGGTAGCTGTCTACCAACTTTATACTCATCTGTGCCCACTTTATAGTGACGTGGACGGGACCGACTGTTTGTGTATGATCACTGAAAGAATATCCGTCCACCTCATAGAGTGGCAATTGCGAGAACCGAAATGTAGCATCGAAAATTACAACCACTAGTCAGAGGGGTTCCACTAAAGAGCGTCACTATAAAGCGCGCAGACTGTATTGTGAAATACTCTCTGGTCTCTGGTTCAAACACACCCAGAAACTTACACACAACTTGGCTTGCATTAATGTCGTTAACTTCGATCGTCGCCGTAGCCACCTGCGCAATAGTCTATTATGTTGACTACAAACATTGTCGTTCACGCCGTATACTCCACCCGCTCATTTGGGCTGTAATGATGAAAATATGGCCCACTCTCCTCCTCCAGCCTGTGGCCCGCTGACACCCCAAAATGGCCTGAATATCAACGACGACGAGTCCTCAATACAATATGATCGATCGAATCCGGTGAAAAACCGTTATATCCATGGCGACCAAGCGAGCGTGAAATGCAAGGTACTATCGTAAAATTGTATTTCGCTGCCTCATGCATTTTTACAGACGCAGGGAAACTCCCGTTCGAAGTCGAAGCAGGCAACAAGCTAAACACACAGTCAACAACAAGCCACGCCGCTGGCACGTGTGTGTTTCGAATGTTTCAGTCACACGAGCTGTGTGTGTCAGCTGCGTGGTTGTTGACTGTGTGTTGAGCTTGTTGCCTGCTTCGACTTCGAACTGGAGTTTCCCTGCGTCTGTAAAAATGAATAAGGCAACGAAATTAGAAACTTACTTTACGAGTAATCTCCCTGACCTGTATGACTGTTTCGAAGCCGGACTGTGATCATCTCTGATCTTTGTTTTTCTGCAGGCCGGTTTCTATATCAAAGCTCATCCGACTCAAGTTTTGTCAACGCGAAGCTGTCAAGCTGCGAACGGCGGGTGGACATCGCAGGACAACGCGTGTGTGCCAGGTTATGTACATACATGAAAGACCTGCCTGTTCTCGGAAACAGATCACAAACAAAACCAAACTGACCGTTTCCAGCCTGTCCCGATCTCGAGACTACCATTCCTAAAGACGTCTACCAGTTCTCATACACAAAACCAATAATCAACGAAGCCAGTCACCCGGCTAACGGACTCTACCCGCAGGGCACCACTTTAACGGCGTACTGTTTTGGCGCCAGATATTTCACGGATGAACTTGAATTCAAAACGGAATGCGGTCAAGACGGAAAATGGGCGGCGAATTTGAAGGAATGCGTTCCACTGCCGAAACACAGTGAGTGCAACTTGATTTGTGGCGCCTCCAGGGCGTGAAATCTGGCGGAAGTCGAAGGACCGGGCAAAAAAATGTTTGCTGCGCTTAATAAGTGTCACTCCCTTATAGTGTCGTTAGTGTGTCAGTTAGCACTCCTAAGCATCGTCAGTGACGAAACTACTAGGTGTGGTCCGCTCATTCCTAGGTGTAAGTCCGCTCATTCCTAGGTGTAGGTCCGCTCATTCGTCTGGTCTCTGAGTGGCATGTGGCAACAGAAACGTGTGTGGATGCTTTAATCGTGCATGCATGATGGAGCAACGTTTCTGTGCGAGGTCGTCAGATTGAAATCAAGTGTGTTCGCAAATAACTTGCGTGTCAAATTCTCTGTATGGACGTAAAAGGTGTTCCAAATCACCAACAATCGATTTCTATTTGCGCTCGCTGATTGTCTTATAGTCGAAAAAGTACCAAGCACCCGCGTAATCAAGCGTGTGGCCACAACCGGGAACCAATTCCAGCGCCAGGTAGAGATCCCCAACAGGGGCCGCGGTTCCCTGCCGATCAAAGCACTAAATCATGAACAAGTCATTTTGAAACAACAATGTGTTCCCATCTGGCCAGGTCTGATCTGCGTAACCGAATGGAGCGCGTGGTCGGACTGCATTGCCGCGTGCCACTACACGAACACACAGACGCGCAACAGAACGATGCTGAGAACGGAGGGTGAAGTATGCCCCTTCTATGATACCGAACAGCAACAGATCTGTCATGGGGATTGCGGCTGTATGTTTTGGTATCCGTTTTTTTGGGGGGGGTCTGATAATATTATGCGACGGATCAGTCACAGGGCACAGGTTCAGGCCCGACCGATTAAGGGCCGACTGGAGCCTAAGCCTATAAATGGGTCAAATATGCTGGGCCTGAAAAACTGGGCCATAAAAGGTCGGGCCTGAAAAGTCGCGGAATAGTCCGATAAAGTCAAGATGAAGCATCCCCAACAAGCGACACCCCTATCACGTTCGGCCCAACATGTAATCCCCACCCCAAGCAAGCTGGGGCAAATCGGGCCCGGGCTATAGCTCAAGTTTAGGTGAAGGCATCAATCAGCATGAGACGTTATCGGCAAAACCATACTGCAGCGCCGCTGGCCCCATCCAATTGGCTCAAGCACTTCACCAAAGCGGCCATACCGATTTCGATTATTATCCTGACGGCTCTGTTCGTCATACTTTGTGTTGTGGCAGTCAAGAAACGCTGGATCGGATTTGAAAGGTTGCCGACGCAGTTGTTTGTTTCTTTGTCAATAAATAAATTTAACAGCAGCTCTTTCGTTCAAGTTCAATGTAGGCTTTGTTCAATTTTGTTTTTGTTCAATTCAATGTTCAATTCTCGAATGGCTTCCGAAGGGTGGATGTACCTCTTGTATCGCATTAACAAACCGGCATCTGCTACACTTCACGACTTTTGAGCAAGTGGAAAACATATACATACCAGCCACCGGTTTTAGGGCGGCCTTACGTAAAACTAGGAAATAGGAAGTAGGAAATCTTTCGCGTGTTAAAACTATTTTTTGAGGAAACTTGATACGAAACTAGGAAATAGGAAATGTTTGGCACAATCAGCACAACCAAACGGCAACGCAGCTCAACAAAATGTTTTGAGAGCGTTGCCTGCATATGCACAATGCATGCTTGGCTAATAAATATTCCGCCAGTTGTGTTAAAAGTAGGCTTGTCTATGGTGTCGGGACATGGTGAAAAAATTTCCTATTTTCTATTTCCTCGTTTCAAAAAAGACAACTAGGAAAATTCCTACTTTTTGAAACTAGGACATAGGAAATATTTCCAATTTCCTAATTCCTAGTTTTACTTAAGGCCGCCCTAAAACCGCGGTTGCACAGATTTACCACCCTAATTTATCAAGGCCGAGCACGACAACCCGTTCCAAATTTTGGATGACAATTCGAGAATTTGACCATGGCACGATGATTTTAGGGAACCTCTGCCACCAGAATTGGATCCAAACTATGTGCCACCACCACCGACCAAGATCGAAACTGCACCGAAACAAGACACGAATACGACAGATGACAAGTGAGCAGTGCGACCTAGAAAAACTCTCATTTCTGCGAAGCCAGCTCGGCATCAAAATCGGTGATCGGACGATTTCAGATCGGCTTTAGTCACGTTGACTTTTTGTGGTGTTATCATTGTTCGAGATTTAACGATCACGGTGGCTTTAATTTTGACAAGAATCTAAACCCAGTTTCGTTGTAACAAAGTCACGTGATCTGGTCTGATATGGTCTGAGATGATCACCAATTATGACTTTATTAATTGTATCACGCTTATCGTGAGTCCATTTTTTAGAGTGTGCATTTTCTAGGCCACTCAGAAATAACAGATTTTCTCAAAAAATAACCTCAAAAAGCCTAATTAATATATTCGCAACGAACCGTGCAGGAAGCAAGCCGACAGCAGCAGTGATTCAAAGCAGGACAAAACAGACAAAAGCAGCGAGAAGAAAGAAGAAAAAGAAGAGAAATCGGTCTCGATCTCAGTGAGCGAACGACAGTCGAAGTCGACGTCGGTGAAAATCGATCGTGATTCGGACTCGGAACGAACAAAACGAAAATAATTAAAAGAGAACAATAAATGATATATAAATCAAAATAAAATGGTGTGCCAAAATAGCAAGCATGTCTTACGCAAAATTGACTGTTTTATTTTTAGTGCTGTTAACTGAGAAAAATTAAATCTATGCGACCTTCATTTGACCCAATGATGCTGATAATTAACCATCTCCTAGAGTCCAAATATATACAAACTACATCCAGTATCCATCATAAAATAATTACCAAGGATGTGAAATGCTATTCTGAAATTTCATAGAAAACTAATGAGTGTCTTTTGCATAATTGGGGTATGGGGAAACATGGAAGCCGGTGTTCCACTGATAATAATGGTTCTGACAGACGTTTAAACGGCGGGGCTAATGGTGTTCCGATTATGTCAATTGAGACAGAATTTGAATTGTCATCGATATAATAAATGAGTTTTTACAGGACAATTACTTTTGTGTCTGGTTTTCGCTCGTTTGGTAGGACTCATATCAGTGATGCTCTTTGGTGTATTGCTTTGTGCTGCATAATAATTCTTCTTGATCGATAAAAGAAGTCGGCTGGTATATGCAGATGTTAACGTGTTGACGGGCGACAAAGTAGTAAAGGAAGAAAAATGGTGAAGATGCTTTTCTTTTTTGGTTCATTGAGGACCCCTCCTTGGTCATTGCGACCTGGGCACCCACGTTACCCATGTTACCCATGTTACCCACCATGCAAAAGATAGGAAGCAGATTTTTCAAAAAAAGCGGAAATAAGATTTGGAATTACAGGGTGTCAACTAAATCACTAAGCCTGTCTGTATGTGTCAAATGAATAGTGGTGTTTGTCTAATTGTGTTTTTCCAATTGACTTTTTCAAACACGTTTCGACGACATGTATGGCTGCATGTTGTTATTATTCAAACTATCACGACTGCACTAAGCCTGTCTGTATCAAAAAAGTTTTCATTTTTTTTTCCTATTTACTTTTTCAAACACGTTTCGACGCCATGTATGGCTGCATGTTGTTATTATTCAAACTATCATGACTAAGCCCGCGGCGTGATACGGCGTTACAGTGTTCGGAAATGCTTCACTATCTGTTCGCGGACTTACGCGTATCGGTACCATGTTTGGATCGCATTCCCCCGTCGAAATGCCCCCTCCTTGGCACGGAGCTCATCACTGTATGAAACCGCAGGATTTGCACACGTCACGCGCCGGGGTGCCAGTAGAATTCTACCGAGATCTCAAGTTCAATCTTGATCGCGGATTGGAGTCGGTAAATTTTTTGGATCGCAATTGGCCAAAAGCCCAGAATCGGCATTCCGGATCGAGATATGAGCAACTGTATTTTTCTAGCGAATTTCGTTGATTTTCGATCATTTTCTCGGGAATTGCCCCAATTTTCAAAGAAATTAATTTTCCTTGTTAAGTGATTCAAACCAAATCACAAAAGCGACTTAAGCTAAACTTGCATTTTATTAACGTATTTTGTGCGTTTTCGAGGGAAATTTGGACAACTTTCATCGAAGTTGAGAAGCAAAAACTTTTTCAAAATTTTTTTTCAACCCTGCTTTGGACCCAAAACTCAACCAAACAGAACCAAGGCAAACTTAGAGGTCTATTATTTGAGATCATCCATACCTGCGCACAAAGGGTAACCGGTTTTCGACGTTTGCCAAAAAAGTGAGTATCACAACTGTATACGCAGAGTCACCTTTCAAAAATGGCAACAATGACACTTGGCGGGGGAGAGCATACGCGTGCGTGTCAATGAAAAGATCCCCGTCAGCTGACATGTGTATTTGTGCAAATAAATTGCATATTCGGTCCTTTCATTTGACAAAAGTTGGGAATCAACCAATGTGTGTAATGGCCGAAGGTGCGCGTAATCATCAAGCGACCTAGATCAAACTATTCAGCTAAAAAAATCGGGCATCGGTCCCGACCGAACAGGTGCCAAATTGGCGTGTGAAACATCAGCCAGACGGGCATTTTCTGGTATTCTATCATCAATCGCATGGGTAGCCAGTGCGCACAGAACCAAGCTGGCTGCTGTTACCAAACAAAGTTTGGTGCCCATCAAATTTCACCTATTGTGAGAGCGGTCTTACGGTACCTGGACCGATCAGTTACTCGATTGTGAATAAACGGCAAACTGAGAACTGTGTACAGTATATCTAATTTAATGTGAGTAGAATCAAACTGAAAATGGAATACGGTTTTTTAGTGGGATGAGACGGTTTTCCGATGGAACAAAGAATCCTCTTGAAGTTTCGCAAATCTTCTATAGTTTACTGAAATGCTCAAAACGGTCTTTGTGTCTTTGTCTGTAATCGTTTAGAATTTTTTTGACTTTTTTTGAAAATACGTTATTTTTGAAAACGGATTTCAATTGCAATTCAAATTTAAATGGGATTTTCAAGATCATCTGTTTCTTTCGTACATTTGCTGATCGCTTATAAAGTCGGATCAAACCAACTAATGCTCATTTCGTACTAGGTTTTAGGATTCATAAAATTTCACGAGGTTGTTGCGAATGTTTTACAGTCTTCAAAAAAAAAACTAGGTACATTATACATAGCGTATGCAGAAAATATCAAAATTTAAATTTTAAGTGCTTCTCGCCTGTATCCACTCATATAACCCATCTTACTCATGCGTTCACTCATAAACGGTGACCCAGAAGTAGCTTTCTCCAATAACACTGTCCTATACATACAGTATGTATATGCGTGACAAACGCAAAATATTACTTTTTGTTCACCCTATATATACACTTGAGGCTCTCTTCTGTCCACGTCACGGACATTTATTGCGTGCTTTGATAACTATCACTTATGAGACTGCGTTGTTTGGATTGAATAATAGACTTTGAATGTCATGGTCAAAAGCGCAGTGTTTCGGTCACTTGACAGACACTTGAATAGTTCGCTCTGCCGATTTTAAGACACGTGTTTGCTCTTTTGTGAATCAAAGTCTGGCTATTAAATTTCTACTTTTCATGACGATAATTTACCGGATTTTGTTTTCATTATGTATTTGTGAACTTCCGATAAGACAACGTCGGTACAAATAATTTAGCTAACTTTTTTTTACGTTTAGATTTCAGGGCCAAAATGGAGCTAAGATACATGGTCCTTTTTGGCATCTGGCTGCAGGCGGTCAGGGCAGATTGGGGCTTCTACAGAGGCAGGAGGCAATGTCGTAAGTTGGCTCATTTTTCTTTGGTTTATGCGGGTTTGCCGCGTGCACTTTTGGTTTGATCTGAATACCAGCACTTTTGTTGCACGTTTCACGTTGCGTTTACTCCCAAAATCACACCATATTTTAGCAGTTTGTAATAATGACGCGTTTCCAGACATGTAGAGTGGATTTTAGTTCCAAGGATTGTGTCACTTCACAGCTGAGCACAGCCACCCTCATACCACGTTATCAGGCAGGTGCATCAGGTCGTCATCAGTGCCATACAGAAACCAGCTGTATGATCAGCCTAACAATTGCTTCATGAGACGGATTTTCTTTTGAAATCGGCCGGCTCTGATTTTGATGCTCCTCCGAATAGCTAAATTCCCAATTGTTGTATATGTGTATGTTTTGCACGTATGTATGGTTTTTTCTGCGATTTGTCCTGCTGTGGAGGAGCTACAAGATCGGAGCCAGCCGACTTCAAAAAACAAGTCATCTCATGAGCTTTTTGGATTAACCGTATACTGTTCCCGTGCTAAGTCACACGCACCCACCCGTCATCCCAAGCCTGGGTAAACCTCAACACTCCCTTGCACCCCCGCAGCCAACCCTCCACCAAGTCCCACCATTTGTCGGACGCAGCCCAGTGCGTGCTGTCGTCAGCCCGCCCCACAGCCCGTCCCCCAGGGAATGCCCGCCAACTTCCTACCTCGGCCGAACGATGACCCAATGGAGCCATTCCCGGGCAATCGAATCGACACGGAGATGGGACCGGAGCCGGACTTTGACTACGGACCCGAGATCACCAACCCAGCGCCGAGACCGACTGGCTAGTTTTATATATACGATCATGATGTTTGAAGTCGATAATGGAGAAAAACCTGAGCGAAAAATAGCGAATTCTACACGCATAAATCTCGAGTTGGGGCAGAATTTTCGATTACATGCGCACGCAACATTTATTTGCACAACTGACAAATAATCGAAACATTTACATCCAATCCAAATCGAGAATTTCACCCTGAATTTTAGTGTGTTATGAAATCGAGAGTTTTAGTGTGTCCAACAGCCCAACCACCATCACCAAAGGAACCTTTTGTTTTAGTTTCGTGGAGAAAAGCCTTAGTAACACAATACCTTAAAGGGTGTGTCTAACGTCTCCTAACCCCATGTTTTTTTGGGTGGAATTGAAAGATGCCCGCGAAAGGCCGCCGTGTGCAAAAAACCGCGTCTTCTAACTCGCTAAATCGCGAAATCTTGAGGGTTACTTTTCGAATAAAATCAAATTCCGGACACAAAATTCAGACTGAGAAGACGGAAAAGAGCTACGAAACGAAACACACACAAACCAGCTTCTATGTGTTAAATGAAACATTCATTGTGTCCACAGTCAAGCCAGAAGCCAGAGCGGTGTGTGTTGAGCGTTTACGTGCATTGTATAGGCCGCTGAGCCGCGCTTAAACATGCAATGTTTCAGCAGAAAAACGCCAAACGTGAGTAGCGCCCATTCAAAAACGCCTGGAGTTTTGTGTCCGGAAATTGATTTAATTCGAAAAGTAACCCTCAAGATTTCGCGATTTAGCGGGCTACAAGACGCGGTTTTTTGCACACGGCGGGCTGTCGAGGTCATCTTTCGATTGCACCTCATAAAACATGGGGTTAAGAGACGTTAGACACACCCTTTAAACCCGTGCCTGGGCACAGGCCTGTGTCCAACGAAAAAAGGGACTAATACTGCTGTTCCCTAGACTCACGTGAAACTCTCGTACTGTATGTAGATTTCGCCGTTTTTCGAGTTTTTCCACGTTATACCTCAACAACCCTGGAAGCTTTGACCCCTTGACTGTTTGTTGACACACCACCCCCTTGTGCACTGCAGATCTACCACCAGCCACGCGACAAGGCGCTGGATGTCGTGAGTTCCTTGCAGCCAAATTGTTATCGTTTTTTTGTTTTATTCATGAGCACTGGAGCACATACTGTAGTTACATTTTGTTTTTTAAAGCTGCTGGTCAACAACCCATCGACCTCGCTTAATCTTGGGGGCAGTGCACATTAAGAAAGGTGGGATATCGTGTAACTCGACTCTGACTTGGAGAGTCGATTCGTTGCTTCCTGATGTTTCACGGCCAGGTTGAAGTTTGCCCCTCAATGAAAAAATGCAAAAGTTATGCCGGCTTCCCGTGGAAAGCACATTTCACGGCGACGTTTAAGAATTTCAGCATGTCAAGCACAAACATTTATTTCATCGGTATGATATACGGCTTTGGAGGAAACAGCTTGCATCCTAAATGAGAAAACATTTAGTTCCAAAAACCTGGTGTTTTTTGGTCACCGTTTTCTTCGTCGATAATTTTAAGCATCTGTGATTTACCAGCAAATGTGTTGATGGGACACAAAAATCCTTAAGTTACTGTCCACATATCCTGTGCTTTTGAGTTCTCTGCACCAAACACAGCTAATACAATAATTCGGACAACATGCGCAAGTCGGTCATTATCAGCGCGCGCGCTCAAAAACAACGTGCAGATTCGAGCACTCAAAAATGTTTTGTCTTTTTTGGGGTCGCGCACGCCCATAATGACCGACTTGCGCATGTTGTCCGATTTATTGCGTTAGCTGTGTTTGGTGCAGAGAACTCAAAAGCACAGGTTATGTACACAGTAATTAGAGGATTTTTGTGTCCGATCAACACATTTGCTGGTCAATCGCAGATGCTTAAAATTATCGGCGAAGAAAACGGTGACCAAAAAACACCAGGTTTTTGGAACTAAATGACTTCTCCTTCAGGATACAAGCTGTTTCCTGCAAAGCTGTATATCATACTGATGAAACAAACGTTGGTGCTTGATATTCTGAAATTATTAAACGTTGCCGCAAATTGTCCTTTCCACGGAAACCCGGCATAATTTTGCATTTTTTCACTGAGGGGCAAACTTCAACCCGGCCGTGAAACATCAGGAAGCAACCAATCGACTCCCCAAGCCAGGGTCGAGTAACACGATATTCCACCTTTGTTCAGGTGCACTGCCCCCAAGATTAAACGAAGTCGATGGGTTGTTGACCAGCACCTTTAAGGCGAGTAAATCCTTCGCCATTGAACTTGTTTATTTGCATGCGCTGGAGCATTGTTACACGAGGCTCAGTTGAGTGAAGCCAAAAATGACCAATCTTGGTATCGGCAACGTTCACCGTCAAGAGCCATCATGGAGACTCAGTGCGACCAGTGTCACTGTGTGTGTATATCGATCAATAATTGCCCCCAATATTGCTAGCGTGTCCGACGCCCCGTCCGACGGTGTCCAGCTGCATGATGAACAGATGTTGTTGTCGACCCAGCAGTGTACGTCCGAGCAGTACAACAAGCATACTCACCACTCGGCCACAGACATCACCGCAAACACAACCGCCTTGTTGTGAGTGCAAGACGAGGCTTTTGTTTCTCTTTAAGGGCGCCCTTAGTCATAGTGGAAAATGGAAATGGAAATGCAAAAAATAATTCTATGTCCAAGTTTTCCATTTCCATTTCCAATATGACTAAGGGCGCCGCTGATTGGTCAAATTTCACACTGAAAATGTTTTGTTTCATTTCCATTTTCCATTTCCAGTATGCCCTTAGTCATATTGGAAATGGAAATGGAAAACTTGGACATAGATTATTTTTTGCATTTCCATTTCCATTTTCCACTATGACTAAGGGCGCCCTAAACTGCACGCGAGTGCAAAACCCGCTGACTTTTCACCGGTGCTGCGTGGCTCAGGCAGGAAATCACAAGAGGATACTAAGTTTTAATACATAAAAAATTAAGTCGCCAACGCCTTCGAATGCAATACCAAAATCATCTCCACGCATAAACACGGCCTAGATCTAAACCCGACTGACAAATCGTTTCAGTACTTGTTGGGTAACCCTGCGTACATGCAGTAATGTGCCGGTCAAATTGTCACGTGAGCAATACACATACAGTACCAGCTGCAACTCTGGGTGAATTCTGCCTTTACGCGTGCAGCACGCGTGCGTACGCATGCACGCCTTTGACGCCTGCACACACACACACAAGTATAGGGGGCCGAATGCACCACATGCACCACGTGCACAGTGCTGAAAAGGTCAAAGGCGTGCACTGCGGTGCACGCGTACGCACGCGTGCTGCACGCGCAAGGCAAAATTCACCCAGCGTTGCAGCTGGTACTGTAGATCGGATGTCAAGCTTTGAATAACGTAGGTATATTTCTTCAGCTTGTCCCACGCCCGCCCCAACCGCAGCGACTTGTATGATGAATTCATGCTGCTGCAATAATGTGATGACACCCAGTAAGTGACTTTATTCGTAAAAAAAATCAGATCGTTTCTTAATTTGAGACTTTTTCAGATATTTTTATTTGTTGAACGATGTTGCATTCAGGCATACCTCCGCCGTCTCCGACACCCCTGACCGTTTCTACCGTCAGTTCCCGTAAGTGTGTGTATGTGTATATTTGACTGATGTTTCAATCTGTTTTGTCCAAATTTAGTTTTTTATTTCGTTCCCATGCGAAATTAAAATTAATATCTTCTTAATTTCCCTGATTTTCACACTATGCCAATGTTCATTTTCCATAACCCCGTTCAACGGTGCCCCAAACTGTCACACCCCCATTCAAGTAGGCATCTGTCCCGATGGTAGTCAAGCAACGAGTAGATGTTTCGACACGCAACAATGTGCCGGAGCCGGGCTCAACACGGCCTGTGTCAATACTTGGTGCTGCCCGAGGACGATGGGATGGCAATGTGAGTGTGGAATGAGCCGTTTAGGCCTGAATTTGGCTCAGCCTAAAATTTGCTCGAGCATGAGCCTGCGCCCAGCCTGCTTGAGCTTTTTAATCTTGAATTAGCCCGCCTGAGGCAGGGTTTAATCTAAATATAAGTCAAAGTCAAATCTTGGGCTAATATTAGAGTGGAATCTATCCGGGTAATGTACAACATAGATCTGTCGATGCAAAGTCGATTCCTAAGCTTGGATAGATTGTTGCAACATGAGTCCTACATAAGACGCGTGAGTGGGACTGACCCCACACCTGCAGCATATTTCCCCAAACCCCCAGTACTGGTATAACAACCAAACTTAATGTTTCAGCCGCCTGTCCCGGTGGAACGGAAGCGGTATCGTTCTGTAATCGAGGCCGCTGTGCGGGCGGGTACAGTTGTGTGAATGGATATTGTTGTGAATGTGCAACAGGTATGTATCAATCATATGGACAGAGGGTGGCCGAAAAAGTTGATTTTCTTATTAAAGAAACCAGGGCAGGTACATAGTTCCATCTGGATTATTGCAGTTCGTAGCATTTGAATCGGGAACGGTACCCAAATAGGATAACATCAGATCTAAGGCTGGGGTTAAGGCCCGACTAGGTCAGGAAAGCAACGGTTGAGGTTTCGAGTTTGAGGTGCGCATGACAACTATACCGTCAATAAATTTTTGCAAAAAGGAATTATTATTATTAGGAAAATTATTTCTGGACACATCCACTTGCAGGCGCGGTGCAAGGTTTCTGCCAAGCGGGCAACGTGTGTCCCGCGGGCGCCACGTGTAACGCGCAACTCAACAAATGCTGCGGCTGTGAGTTGACTTTCGAAAAATTATTCCTCGAGATCAGGTCCAGTTTCTTCAGGCCCGCCGATTCAAGCCCGCTGAGTTTGACCCACTTATAGGCTTTGACCCAGAATTGGCCGGGCCTGAAACTAGGCCTCGGGATTGAACTGCCGCACAGTAGCAAAAGTAACTGGTCATGGTGAACGGGGAGCAGACCAACTTTTCTCAACCAAACTCATACCTGAAAATTAAATAGGACGGTATACTTACGGTCTGGTGATTGCGTGGTGCGCGAACAAAATAATCGCAACGATCACTCTTGTTTGTCACATCACGATAAACACCCTGTGTTGATCAGTAAAATTTGAGAAAAGACACGTGAAAATTTGATAAGATTCTTGCTTTCCGACAACGGGATGCATGCGTCGGCCACCACACAACCAAATTCTTGTAATTAGGCAAGCCCATTGCGCACATGCACGAAGGCAGTGCGGTAAGTAGAGAGCGACCAACAATAATGTGCCCCCGGACTTGCAGCCGGCAGCACAACAGTGATCACGCCGACACCGACGACGGGTCCGATCCCGACCACGTGTCCGAATAACGGGCAGAGCGCCGGCCCGTGCCTGAACAGTCTGTGCCCGTTAACGTTCTCGTGCGCGCAGCCGATGAATCTATGCTGCCGTTTCACGACGTTCGGCGGCGGAGGACGGCGCGCGTCACCCACGGCACCCGGCGGCACAACCCCGCCCGTCGGTGACGGGCCCCCGACGACGGGCACTAACGGGCCGCCGGCCATCCCGGCCAGTCCCGGGCCCGACACGCCGCCTTTCGCCAGAAATCAACTTGTCTGGTGATTTGCCGCTATATAAAGGCAAGCTACACCAACACGAGCCTGATTTCTAAGGTGGTGTGTATTCAAAACAATAGAAAGAGAAAATCATCATGCTCCATTTTGTATTTTTCAACGTGTAACGTTTCCCAAACGTTTGAATGTTTCACCAGTCAGCCAGCTGCGAAATCGAGCTCGTGTTGGTGTAGATTGCCTTTACTTCCTGCCCGTACTTTACGTATGTTATGTTGCTTTGCGTTGGGACAGAAAATCTTTCGTCAGTCTATGGGTGGCATTTTCGAAACGGTGTAAAGCTCAGTTGGGTGTAAAGGTCTGTGTAAGCTCGGTCGAAAGCTCGGTCGGTGTCAGCTCGGTGTAAACATGAAACATTCCACGTTAACAGCAGGCAATGTTTCATGTTTACACCGAGCTGACACCGACCGAGCTTTCGATTGAGCTTACACCGACCTTTACACCCAACTCATCTTTACACCGTTTCGAAAATATCACCCTATATACATAATATGCCACAGGATTATCGATTTTTTTCGTAATAGACGGATTATTATCTGACGCACTGTAATTTACTGAGCTAGATACAGTCCTGCCTGCGTATACAGAGCAATTTCACACTTTTGCTGTTTGGTGTTGGTTTCTATGTCTTGGTGACGGGAGTATTTTTTATATTTTCGGGTTGTTTCTTCGGTATTTCTATTTAGCTTTTCTGTTTTTTTGATATTGTACAAATTGTAGCTTTTTTACAAAATACGGTTGTGGTTCTTCTTCGCTTTGTTGTTCATCGCTTGTCGCATTTTATAGGATTTGGTGAAGGGGTTTAGATTTCGGTCAATACTTTGTTGGTGTTGGGTAGAGTTTTCGGTGATGGGATTATCTTCTTGGTGGGGGTACTACAAAAAACTCTGTTTAGTTATTTCTGCTTAGTAGGGTTGTTTGTGTCTACTGTTGGTGAACGGTTCTCAAATTTGTTATATTTGCAAGCTTTTCATTTTTGCATGTAGTGCTCCATTTGCTGTCCTGTTGGGATGCTTTTAGTCAATGTTTCTATTTTGTGGTGCAGGGATCTTCAAATCTACACATGTCGTTATACTACGTTTCGTGGTTGTTTTGTGCTTTCTAGCGTTTGGGTTTGGGTTTGGTATTGCAAATAAAAATCGGTACTTTGAAAGTTGATGATGTTTGACAAAAAAAGGTGTAGAAACTTTCAATAAGATCGGCCGCAGCCACCGTGGCTCTAAGATACGCCCACAATCCATAAATTGTTTAACAAAAAACACGCGTCAAACTAGTTTTACCCGAGTCAAAATGAACAAGTTTCGCGTAGTACCAATTGAAAATTGAAAATATTGACCGCCAATTTTTGCACCCTCAAAATGGACACTTGAACAAACAACACACGGCACTTTTTACTCAATTGGAGATATACTATGAGAGGGAGTCAAACCTGATACCCAAATGAGGCGGGGGATTACTAATCCAAATGCAAATAATGTAGTCAGTAAAGTGGGCGCATATTCACGACTCTCTGAAGATGTTTTTAATAAATAGGTACCTAACCTCCGCAAGTTCATTTTTTTAATATTCCTTTTTTAATCACCAAAAAGGAATGCGCCTATGCAATAATGTGTACATGTAAGTCAGTTGAAATTCTTCAAAAAAGTCAAGCACTTTTGGCTCATTTTACTATCCGCCGGACAAAGATGTTTCACTAGAAAATTTGATCTCCTTGTTATTTGTGTTGGTTTTTGTTATTATTAACGTTTTCGAGTTTGCGTCATCAAAATGTGGCAAATTTTGCCTATAAATATAATAATGAAGTGCTCTGGATAAATTAACTTCCAAAAGTATTCCGACAGAAATTTATTCGATCCCAACAAAAACATCCATCCCGAAGTCACTATGCGTTGGTTGCACTGTACGTTGTTCACGTTGATTGGCTGCATCCAGCTGACGAGCGTTGTCTCTACAACACTCAGGGAAAGCAAATGCCGTGAGTTTGAAAGATTGAATAAAATGTTTATATGAACAGAAACAAATGTTGCTTTTCCGCCATTCAACACTTCACTAAACCCGTCATGATCTGAAAGTCGACGTGAAAAAAGCGCGATAATTATTGCAGAAAAAACCGAGGACAGTAGTAAACCAATGAAATCAATCATTCTCTGGCCTGAAAGCTCGATCATAATCCACAAATTGTTGACAGCATTGTTTCTATCTGTATCAAATGCTACAGCTTGTCCGCGCCACCTACGTCCATCGGCGGCCAGCTGCCGCATCAATATCTGTTGTTGTCCGCAGCCACAGATCATCAACAACTACATCTATCAAACACAACCAACCACGCAGGCCAGCATTGGCAGCTCTTCAAGTGAGTTATTTCTTTTTTTATGGAATGTCGATTAAAACGCGCAGCACCTTGACCGTCAAGGAGGAATGCGCTTTGCGAGAGTCCAATTTTTGGTGGAATAGTTTCACGGATTGTGCAAAAAAACACTTTCGTGCCAAGTAAACACGATCGAACCTCGACTCGGATACCCACAAAGTGCATACGGATATAAAAGACCAAAACCCGATCCTGTTTCAGATATCTGCCCGGACGGGTCCCGTTCATCGGTGCGATGTTTCAACGCGCAACAATGTGCCACCATCGGTGGTGTGAACAGTGTGTGCGTGAACACTTGGTGCTGCGCGAGAACATTGTCGTGGCAAAGTGGGTGCAGATGGGTGGGCGCACTTGATTTGGGTACTCTTGTAGATCGATGAACAAACTTGATTGACCGCTTGCAGTTGTATACAGTATGCCGAAGAGGAATTATCGTATAGGGATAACGATATACGATTTAGCCTTGTGGGCACGCATTGCATTATAATGGCGAGTCTGCCGTCAACTCAGATCGTGTCAACTCCCTTTATAATTTCTGGCACTCATTTAGTTGTTATTTAAGTTAGTTGTTCTCGTTTTTTGTTGTAATTTAGTCATTTAGCTGCTTGAGTTTGACGATGTGAGGGTCGACCACTTGAGTTGACGACTGTACCATTAGCCGCTGGAAGTACATAGCTGATAAGATTCTACTGATGCCACTAATTTCGACACCAAACTCAGTTACTGTTGTTTTTAGGCAAGTGATAAGATTATTTTTCGCTGGTCAGTAAAATCTCCAAACATCCGCAACACAATACTGCTGTGACCCAGTCAGATGTAGCGCCCGGTTGGATTTAGAATATTGAGCGGCATGTTCTGTACTTGCGATCGCGATCTGCCATGAGCTGCTGTGATCAAGTGGACGTTTTGAATTTCAATCACAAAAAGTCAGTCGTGTCAATTACAAAAAGATTATGACACGGGCCAATCATCACATCCATTCTGCTACCGTAACCCAACCCAAATGTTTCAGCCGCCTGCCCTGGTGGTTCGATGCCGGTGTCGTTGTGCAACCAAGGGCGATGCACAAATGGATTCAGCTGCGTGAATGGATATTGCTGTGAATGTGCGAATGGTTAGTTATTAGTGAATACGTGCTTAGAATGCACGGTGTGAACAGTTTGAACAGACCGGGCATTTGATCAATCGTATTCGCAGTGCCGTTTCCTGACTATTTGTTACATGCTTAGACGAAGTTCTTCATGGTGGACGTACAGTATATGCATTTTTGAATTTGAATCAAGCATAGGGCAAACGTTTTTATCGTTACTGTGAAGCTTGCTGATTTCGACCAGTTGAAGGTGGTGTAGAACGGTACAAGAATATTGGATTGTAAATTTTTAACTTCAAACGCACCCCAAAGTCGAGCTTATCCACCATCAAGAAAAGCAATCTGCAAATCCAGCATACCATCTACAGGTGCTTCGCAAGGTTTTTGCCAGCCCGGTGGCGTGTGCCCTGTCGGGTCAACTTGCAACACACTCAACAACAGATGCTGTGGCGGTTAGTTTGAATGTCAAGTACTGTACAGGGTTGTGCTGTGCTTCAAGGGCGCTGCAATTTATTGTGCTTTCCGCCATGGAAAGAAGCAGAACGTGTTATTCGCCAACGTTTCCTGCATCTTCTGAGCTCATGCCTCACAGAAATGCGGCTCTGGACCGGATTTGAACATTTGGACGTGATCTGTCTTGAGGGTATCTATCTTGAGATCTGTCTTATACAACCTGGACAACTCTAAAAGATCAGGGGTTGTACCAGAACCCTGGGCCATGTACAGACCGCCCAGAACAAGCTTTGGACACGGGGGGTCATCATCCTCCAACCCATCAGGCAGTGTTCTTCTTCAGATTTTGAGAATGGCACGCGTGAATATATGGGTCGTAGCATTGACGGTGCTGACCGGGTACACCGGCCCGACGAGATCTGCGTGTGAAAGCAAACAAGTCGAAAAACCCAGCGCTGAAGCAATTCATAACATTCGTACATAGATATAGGCAAACTACGCCAACATGAGCTCGATTTCGCAGCTGGCAGAATGGTGAAACATTCATACGTGAATGCTGATTTGGGAAATGTTATACGTTGAAGAATGCACAGTGGGTCATGATGATTTTCTTTTTCTATTCGTTTTGAATACACGCTACCTTCGAAATCGGGCTCGTGTTGGTGTAGTTTGCCTTTACATTATGCTTGTATGTACTTGTGTCGTTTGGGTCGAAACCGCAACCTCAGCACACATGCGTCCATGCGCGCTGTCTGCACGTGCCTACAAAGTAGGTACGACGCCCGCATATCTGCATGTATACAGTATGTAGTTCTGCTGTTTTTGTTTCAGGTAGCATCATTGTGCCGACGCCCACCCCCACGCCCTCAACCCTGCCCCCAGTCACTGGTGGCCAATGTCCGAATCAGGGCCAGTTGGCCGGTCTATGTCAGAACACTCTTTGTCCGCTCACGTTCACGTGCGTTCAACCGCAGAACATCTGCTGCCGATTCACAACGTTTGGCGGATAGACTATTGAGGATAGATGAAGATTGTGATGTTTCGTAATTTAAAATGGGTCCTGTCGAATTTGAACACAACCATACGAGAACTAAACATGACCGCGCTGAGGTTAAAAAATTGATGACCATACTGTAAACAAACTGTTTAGTTTTGGATTGTAAACATACTGTGAAACATCACCCGGCCGGTGTCCGCACTGGCATGTATAGGCATGCAACAGAACATTACATAAATTAGCGTGCCCGTCCCGCTGATCTTTCGCCGAGACACACACACTAAATGTATCAATTTTTCGAGCCTGACGCTGTTTGTCGGATTATGCTTTCCGCACTAAATTGAGGCCCCTTCAACTTTGATACTGGACCAGCATGCACGTGACTGATTTTTCTTTACATTTCTGATATGATGTGGTTGTATTCAGAAGATAGAACGTGTAAACCTTTCGTCACGGTTGATTTTGGCGGGGTTCAAATACGTAGGTGACGTATTTTTGTATTTAGATTCATCATCTGACTCACTGCCAATTGTGTTTTTTTATTTCAACATGAAAACAAAGTGAAAGCACATAATGTGAATGTACATATAATCCACGAAATAAGAAAATTCAGATTCATAATTTGTTGGTACATGACGACATAACCCATTTTCAAACTCCCAATTTACAGCATAATAATTCCCAAATTTTTGATCCCCAATGAATAAGTAAGACTTTTTGAGCCCTGGAGAATAAAAAACGTTCATTTCAACTAAACACAACTATGTACAAACAATATGTTTATTGAGTTCAAAGGCTACAAACGCACTAAGCAAACATCTATATTACATACGAATGCTATACAGTTCTAAACGAGCGCAATATAGTATATAAAAAACGTATTTAAGAAGGTCACTATAAGGAGGCTAGAATGTATACAAGCGCGCACTATCCATGCATGATCTTCTGTATCATGTCACCACACAGGGTCAGGTACATCATGGTGCGTGAACATTCGACGGGCAGGTTCGGATCTGCGCCCGGTTCGAGGCCTGTCCTTGATGAATCAAGCAAGTCCGGCTCAGACAACAAACAGCCGAACGTGTGCGTGAGACGGTTGTAGGCGCGTTGGCGTTCGCTGCAACACATGACACCAAACAAATAGTCAACTGTATAATTTTGGCCAATGCTGCTGTCGTCGACGCAACTGGCTGTGCGCTGTGCAAACGCAGCTGTTTGGGTGCGTGCCATGCAACACAAGCGGGATGCACGCAACGGTTGTCAGCTCAAAACAGTGAGTACGATAAATAATATCTACACAGACTTTAGTTCATGATCTGAGTTGACCATGTTATATATAACCCGTGCCGTGACCCATGTTTGTATAAAGCGTATCTGAGAAAAGTGGGGGAATATCAATGTGATAATATAGAAATATGCTTCCAAGTCTTAACGCTGAAGCAAAATTTCCCATTATTTACTATACCTGTCATATTCAATCGCATTGTCAATATCGATTTCTTTATCAGAGCCACAACTGCGAATATTGAATCCCGTTGCGTCAGATGTCCTGTGCTCTACCGTGGTGTCTCTTTGTTCAAAGATATAATCGCCTTGACAGTTCAGGATTTTCATGTCCGCAGCTTTGATGCGGTCATCCGAGATTAGGGTCGGCCCCGACTTGGTTTGCTGCACGTGTTGTAGCATAGGCGGCGCATTCTTGCAGAATGCTGTTTCACTGGATGTTTCAACATGTCGCACGCCGAATTGCCCTGTGAAATCAGGGAAAAGGGTGTTATTAATTAAATTATGACTATTAATTTTTCATTGTACCTTCAGAACGTTAACAATCACCCCCCCTGCTCCCGCATTTTACGGACCGCATTTGTATAGGTGATGTTCCACGCTATCGTAGACGAAAAACAGCTCGTGTTTGTTTGGAATCACGTAATGTCCAACTGGTGCGCATTCGTACTGATGATGACCTGGTGCACCGCCCGTCCGGAAAAACAGGTCGAAACGGACAACCAAAAAATGTATTGTACGTAGTATGAACCACCAGTCTGAGCGTCTGAGCATATGAGCCTGTGCACACAAGTGTGGCGCCTGCAAATAAACTTGCCGGATCACCAAGTTTCAATCTACAAATCCGAAACTCGATAACTTGAAGTTGGGATTAGGAACCAGGAACGTTTCAACAGTCGACCTATGTGCAGCGTCACCGACCTTTGTCCGGGTCTGACGTCGATCGGGACTGACTGAGGTACTCACGCAGCTTGGCGTCCTCTGAAACGTTATAGGTTGGAACAGAATGTTTCAGTAATAAAACCCGTGAAGCCAGTGGGGTGGAAACACGTCGCCTCTGGCTCCTCTGAGCTCGGGATTGAAACGAAGGAAGGCGATCACAAATATCTTGTTATCATGCCCATCGGTGGAGTACACCAAAAGAGAGTGCGAAGTTTGGCGAAACAGTCTGATTAAGAACATCTCGGTGGAAAACTGATGCCGCATTAATTTCTGCCAGCTTAAAAATTGCTCCAGCAGACTTAAAATGAAGAACTTCGGCCGAAATTAGTCACATGAGTAAAAATCTCGAAATATCCTTAATGCAGAAAGTCACGTGATCAAGGCAAGACCGTGCCGGACTATCGAGTTTGTTTCCGCCACAGCCGCAACCAAGGTGACTATTACTTGTCTAGACTGTACACCCAACCAACCATTGTCCATTGAGTCACTGGTCGGAGGCAGGACGTGTCGAAAATCGATCACATAAACGTTGCGCTGCAGTTTGAACAGCTGCACGCTGACTACTGGCTGCAATGTGCAAGATGCACCTGTGGACAGCATGGGTATGGGTACATTCGACTGTGTGAAAAAGAAAAACCCGAGACAGCATGGACATAAATATTATTATCGAATGTGACGATGAAAACAAGCCGCACAACGTGCAAAAGACGAACCGCATCTTTGTGACTGCCCTGTTTGCAGTCTTTGATGAGCAAATGGGATTCGTTCACGCGCTTCCAGAACAAACCGAGTGACTTGAAGGTGACGTAGAGCGACAACATGATCTTGCGTGGGTCACTACCAGATCGAATACCTGGCAATCAGCAAAGGGTTGTCTAAAAAACGCTTATTTGATATTATTTGCAACCGTGGCAGCAATCCGCATGAAAAATCGGGCACATTCGACGGTGCTGTCAAGTCTGATGATCGATTCTGTGCCAGCTGCATGGCTTATTTTTTTGAATCAACGATATCAAAGAAATTTTCTTTTTGTGCCACTTTGACCAGTGTTCTAGGCTCTACAGCATATTGAGCAAAACCGACAAATATCCCACCCGATCCGTCATAGTTGGCACATTTCAAGGTTCCCAGTACTTAAGGAAATCCAATAGAAAGATCTGTGGGGCCCTGTGATAGAGGTACATGGGGCCCCGTGCACAGATGCGTGGGGCCCTGTGCCAGAGATGCATGGCCCATGTGCAGAGCCCATGCATGGCCCATGTTTCTCTGCACAGGGCCCCATGTTTCTCTGGACGGGGCCCCACGTTTCTCTGGACGGGGCCCCATGTGACTTTAGCCAGGGCCCCATGCATCTCTGAAACGGGGCCCCATGTGACTTTAGCCAGGGCCCCATGGGTTGTGAGACATCGTCGCTCTTTGTCACATGGTCGCGCGTTATGTGAATTACAACATATCCGGCTGTTAGGGAAAGCTGGAAGCCTAAGCCTAGGCCGAAGCGTAGGCCTAAGCCTAAGCCTAAGCCCAATCACAAGCCTAAGCCTAAGCCTGAGCCTAAACCCGAGCTAGTTGAAAATACGCGCGACCAAGTCAAAACGCGCGACGATGTCCCCGGACCGCCCCATGCATCTTCAGCCTAGGGCCCCACGGAACTGGTTCAAGGATCCCAGTAGTTAACGTCCTTCAGCTAAAGTACTGGGAACCTTTAAATCTGTCTTCTATGGATCCGATATTATTGTTCTGATACGACTGGTGCTGTTTGTGCTGCGGTAGACTCCAACTAAACCGTTGCCTAACCTAAACAGTACGCAACTAACGAATTGAAGACGCACCAACCCAAGTGCCATTTCTGCGCTGCGACTCTGTTGTTCTTGATCATATCACGAATGCGTGTCTCTTGCTGACGCGAGTACACGTGTTGCTCGGGGGGTTTGGTGGAGCGAAAGGATTTAGAGGCTGGAGGAGGAAAAGCAGGATTGTAATTCTTGTGCACCAAACTAGCGTGGCCGTCAGATGAGTTACCGGAGTTTTCCACTTAAAGCCCTCCCCGAATAGAGCCCTCGGGGGCTCTAAGTGGAAAATTTTCCACTTAAAGCCCCCGGGGGCTCTAATTGGATTTATTTTTTTACGGACCATTGATTTTACATCGAACAGTAAACTTGAAAAAATAGTTCAAACTAGTGTAAGAATGACCAAAATACCGCACTTTTCTGTTCTTTTACCAACGTTTTGCCACGTTTAGATGAAGATTCTCACAATCAGGTTGAAATATGGTATCAGAATGTCAAACTGCTGGCCTAAAGTGTCCCTACTGACAACGATGAAAACACCCAGTTTTCCGCTTAAAGCCCCCGAGGGCTGTAAGTGGAAACGTTTCCACTTAAAGCCCCCGGGGGCTCTAATTGGATTTTTTCTTTCTGGTCGGAGGGTCCATTTTCCACCAATTTCCGCATAGAGCCCCCGGGGCTTTAAGTGGAAAACTCCGGTAAAAGGATGAAATGATGCGTGTTTCTCCAACTGTGCAAAGATTACAGACATTATATATGCAGAGTTGGGCAATATGTAAAAACAAATTGTTAGACTTTTTTCCAACTCTGTCGGTATGCGCTTCGCTGGCTGCCGTCTTTTTTGATAAGAGGATATAATGTACAGATTTCTAGAGAATAGTAAATCTCGCCCACTCACTAATATCAACAAGTTTTACAGTGGTCACACTGATTATTCCAGCATTCAAAGGGTGATATTTTCGAAACGGTGTAAGGTGAGTTGGGTGCAAAGGTCAGTGTAAGCTCAATCGAAAGCTCGGTCGGTGTCAGCTCGGTGTAAACATGAAACATTGCCTGCTGTTAACGTGGAATGTTTCATGTTTACACCGAGCTGACACCGACCTAGCTTTCGACCGAGCTTACACCGACCTTTACACCCAACTGAGTTTTACACCGTTTCGAAATTGCCACCCATATATGCTCAACATCAAACTCACACCCGGCCGAGACGGACCCAACCAAATCAAACCGGTCATCCCGGAAGCGATATCCCACATGTCGAGTTCCTCATATTGACAAAAAACAAAAAAAGCGACAGTCTACAACATATAAAATCTAAACATTGTGACCAAACTATTCAGTCCGCATCCCCCGATCGAGAATTTCGCTTCGCCCGTGCCCAGTGCCAAAGTGGACGTCAGGGTTGATGGTGGATCATCCAAATCCAGCTGTTGTTCAAACATGTCCTCGAGATTTAGCTGCGACGCTGAAACGTCACCTGGATGTATAGTGCTGCGATGGTATAGTAAATTTCTAATGTCGTTGCCTCATGCACTTTTACAGACGCAGGGAAACTCCCGTTCGAAGTCGAAGCAGGCAACAAGCTCAACACACAGTCAACAAGCCACGCAGCTGACACACACACAGCTTGTGTGACTGAAACATTCGAAACGCACACGAGCCAGCTGCGTGGCTTGTCGACTGTGTGTTGAGTATGTTGCTGCCTCGACTTCGAACGGGAGTTTCCCTGCGTCTGTAAGAATGCGTGAGGCAACGAAATTGGAAATTTACTATATCAAGCATATAAATGAGATCTGTTGGCTCTTGGCTGTCAGTCAACGCTAGTTGTTTTAATCGTCATCAGAAATCGTCAATTGTGGTCGTGTGATTTCAAGTACATAGCCCTGACTGAGGACGAGAAACATTGGAAGACACATGGGATATAAGGACTGAGTTGATGGTGTGTCCGTTGACTACATGAGTAGAGCATCCTTCAGTAGTTTATGTAGGACGAAACCTAATTTGCTTTTATATACCGCGACCTTCCAGGCCGGAAAGCTCAGGCTAGAAGCCAATTCGAGCCCTGGAATTCAGGCCTGAATAACTCAGGTTAGACTCATTGTTAGGCTTAGGCTCAGCCAGTCGGGCTCCAGTCGGCACAGGGGGGACCGAAGGTGGATACCGGGACCCGACTGTCAAACCAAAAAAAAACTTCCGAGCAACGCTATCCCTTGTTATCATGACCATCACACGGAACACACCAAGCAATGTGGGGTTACTTTGTTGATCCAAAGTGAAGAACAAAAATGACAAAGATGTTCAATCTACAAAATAATGCCAAGAGCATTAACAACAACATCGAAACATCAGCAACCCAATCACTCACACGAATACATACATCCCTTGCGCCATTTATCCGGGCAGAGGTCGCAAGTGGCCAATTCCTTGACTCGATGTGCAAACACGCATTCCTCCGCGCCCCACGTGGGACACATGTCGCAGTCAGGACGGCAATACTTTTTGCCTGAATTAGAAAGGTCATATCTTTCAGTGTGAGCTTTTTGCATCAAAACACCAAAGGTTACTAGGTACAAACATACATAGATCGATGGCATTTAATTAAACTGATGTTGCACAAGGGAAGACGGTACTTGAATTACGTACAAGGTCGTATCAAACTTGAAGGTAGAATAGTATAGTGTTTCCTGTTTTTCTTGGTCCAAGGTAACGCGCGGGCCCGTGTTATAACTGAACTTCTAGTTGAGGTCGAGATTACAATTTCGATTCAATCAGGCAGCTGGCAAAAACACCCAACCTTCCTGAACCAAACAACAACAACATTTCCCTCCCCGCTCTGCTTTCCCTGCCCCAGCATGTCAATGAAACATTTCATCATGTTTGCTGCTGAGTGTCGTGCTTGGATTAACAAGGACACATTCTTAATCTCTTTCATTGGTTTCTGAAATCTCGACCCCAAACTGGAGTTGAGTTATAACGTGGGGTAGCTTGTTTCCTTTGACTTGCATAAAAAGGAAACACTATACGTACCGGAGTTTTTCACTTAAAGCCCCGGGGGCACAAACTGGATAATTTTTTTCTGGACTATCGATTTTTCATCCCACAGTAAATTTGCCAAAATTGTTCAAGTTAGCGTATGAAGGACCAAGATATCGCACTTTTCTGCTGTTTTGCGGTTGTTTTACCATTCCCAGATAAAGTTCCTCATAATCAGGTTGAAATGTGGTATCAGGGTGTTAAAATGCTGGTCCCAATTCTTGTCGTATGCCTTCAAATTCGAAAACACCAAAACTGCGTGCTATTCTGCAAAAAAAGACTGGATGCTCGTGAAAATTTGCACAAGACAACAACAACCCGGCCAACGCACTAACCAACAGGCATGCACGGTTGCAATGGTCGAAGATTGGTCAACGGTTTATTATTTTTGCAACCCAACGAACCATTTGAACTGTGACTGCTTGCACGGACCGGCTTGACTGCTGACGTAGCATCTGCAATAGTTTATGTTTATACATAGTGGCTGTGAAACATCATGTGTTCAATTTGACACTTTTTTGGATATTGGATTCCATTCGGTCCGCTAATGATTACCGTTTTGGGGCTCAAAAAATATATTCGCATGTTATTCATGAACAAACTCAACGTCTTGCAGAACTACCTAACTGTTAGTACAAACGTACTCCATCTCTTTATGAAATTTGTGCCAGCTAAATTGTAAACACCTAGGTATTCATCGTTACTGTCACGCCTCGAGCGGTTGGTGATGTTTACCCTTTTCGTGTCTGAAACGAAATAAATAGAGTACTAACACAGCGTATCAGAGTCGTTGCGTGCGATTGCTTTGAGCACTTCTTCAACCGATTGATTCGTCATCTGAATCAAAAATTGACATTGATGTCAAGTGTTGTAGCATGGGACGTGTTTGTATGGGATTTCTGAGCCGTTTTAATATCTGAGTCTAGGAAGCAGCGCTGCGCCGTGGGGCGCCCTCGGTCACAGTGGTAAATGGAAAATGGAAATCCAAATATTTTCTATGTCCAAGTTTTCCATTTCCATTTTCCAATATGACTAAGGGTGATATTTTCGAAACGGTGTAAAGGTCAGTTGGGTGTAAAGGTCGGTGGAAAGCTCGGTCGACAGCTCAGTGTGATAGACCTCGGTGTAAACTTGAAACATTCCACGTTAATAACAGGCAATGTTTCACGTTTACACCGAGCTACGCCGACCGAGCTTTCGACCGAACTTTCCACCGACCTTTGCGCCCAACTGACCTTTACACCGTTTCGAAAATTCCACCCTAAGGGCATACTGGAAAATGGAAATGAAATAAAACATTTTCTGCAGCAGTCATGTTCATTTTCTGTTCCGCTCAATTCTCGGCCGCTGATTGGTCAGATTTTACACAGAAAATGTTTTGTTTCATTTCCACATATTGGAAAATGGAAATGGAGAAGTTGGACATAGAAAATATTTTCATTTCCATTTTCCACTATGACTAAGGGAGTACGCAGAGAAAAGTCACGCATTTGTTTTGTAATCAGCGCACAAAAATCGATAATTTAGCAGACACTGACGTTACCATACATTTATGCACAAGCTTGATACACAGAATACAAATTTTTCACACGAAATGACATTACAGACCTCAGCGATTTCTTCGACCGTTTCGGGGGTGACGCCGTGATTTCTGTGTTTTGTGTTCATGTGCATCACGTCCTTACGTTGATTGGGTAGATCATCAAATAGGTCCATGTCAAGATCGGTTTGGAACCATTCGTGATTGCTGTAATGTTTCATATTTGTGGCACAATATTTTTGGGATACAAGCTTTTCAAACGCGTATTTTGAGATGCCCTTCTTTACGTTAGGTATACGCATGTTAGCAGTGTTGGAGGTACTCTGGAGGGGGGATACCTACTGTACCAGAGCCGATGTCCTGGGGGGTTATGTACCTAGGGAGGTTTGGGGGGTTGTGGGTTAGGTTTTTGGATGACAATTTTTAATGCTTTTATTATGTGTGGACTGTGGAGTCGTGTGAAAACTTAGTATCTGCGCGCGAATTTTGGGTAATTCGAGGTAAAAACCACTGATTTTAGACTAATTTTGGTGATTTTGGTAAAAAAATTGGCACTTTTGGGGCAAAATCGGGCGGATACCTTAAGGCCACTTTATACTTTGTCTCGTTGCGATACACGCAACATTTTCTCGCGCTGTGATTGGCTCATGCGTGACCAACAGCCAATGAGCGCGTCAGAAAATGTTGCGTGTATCGCAACGAGACAAAGTATAAAGTGGCCTTTACTGTACCGGGGTGAAAATCGGGGGGGGGGGGGATACCTACTGTACCATGCCAAACATCGGGGGATACCTACTGTACCAGGCGAGGGGGATACCTACTGTACTGGGGGGGCTACCCCCAAACCCCCACCTCCAACACTGCATGTAAGTACACTGGCAGAATATTCTTGGAAGGGAATCAGACAATAAAATTCACCAGCATCGGTTCGCATCTGCCAATTGAGCGAGTCCTATGCAAGAGTATCATTGGCACAGAAAATCGATGAAAATAGGGCTTATATTCATTTTCAGATTCTCTCGATTTTTGATCGAAAACTTAAAAAAAGTCGCCACGCAAACATGCGACTGTTTGTCCAGCCGTTTGGTGAGGCTAATTGTTTAGACGTCAAGGCAACGGGTGAACGCTGGTCTACAACGCAGCTCCGCACGCGTCTGCCATGTTCTATTAACGACCAAGCGTTGACCATTTGCGTTGATCACACGAATACAGGCCTAGTCTTAGGCTTCCACCCCTCCCCCTAACAACAACTCACATTACATCATCTATGGTGTACCGGGCAGTTGGCTCCACGCATATCATATGACGTAACAGGTCGTGCGCTGCTCTGCTAACAAACTGCGGAATGCTGAATGCTGCAAAGTACGCTCAACCCTCGTTATGTTGAACATTTCTCAACCATACCATAACCTCACGTACATAATTCCAGTCTAGGTGGTCCCCATGGTGAATGAAAATGCCTTGTCCAGTCCATGCCACTATAAAGAAACCAGATCGTGTCCTCTTTCACTCAAAAAAACGCGCATCTCAACGATTTTCAACTAAAAAAATACCGTAACCTTCCAGTATCCCAATAACCAACCGGCTTGAAAGAGCTCCTGTAGTCCATTTGGCGTTTCCAGTTGAAATGGCAATCTGCCAGCCAGCATCAGATACAGTATGATGCCACACGACCACACGTCCACTTCGGGGCCGACGTAGGGCCTGAAACATTTTATGTGTTATGAAACATAGGGCTAATTATTGTTTCGCCGTCAACGCAAATGGTCAACGGTAGGTCGTCAACGAAGCATGACGAAATATGTATTGGTCGCACAATGACCATATAAGAATTCATCAAAATCAGATTTTCACGTTCAGTCTCTCTTAACTACTGAGCTATTTGTGATTCTCACAAAACATTTTCAGTTGAAAATAATCCAGCAGATCAACCACGTTGCCGCAGGTCTGAAACATTCTCTTTACTACGTGTTTTGTGTGTGATCGCGCAACGCAACGTCATTGCCCCGTCACTAGCCTGCTTTGCGATTCAGGAAAAAAATTTGACCAATTCTTATAAAGCCATTGTGCGACCGCGACCAATACATACAATGACACAAAGCTGTATTGACGGTTTGTGTTGACCGCATGAACATGCCATATGTCACGAAACAGGTTTTTTTCAAACAAATTTCAATGCCGATCACGACAGGGAACTTTCAAATTACCCACCGTATCAAGCCACTTGCACTGTACGTAATGTACGGGTTGCAGAATTATACTTGACAAAAACACATCAAGGGCAGCTGCATTTTGGCATGCCAATAGAACGATTGAACCTGTTTTGGGACTAATGATACAGTCGTCAAATCAAGTGGTCAAAATCACTTCGTCAACTCAAGTAGCCCTCAATGAGCGCCAGAAATAATGCAATGAGTTGACCACGAGATTTGACGATTTGATTTGACCATTTGTGGGGACCTTTACTCACCTGCCCTGTATAATTTCGGGTGCCGCGTAATTGAGACTCCCACACGAGGTGCTCAAAATGTTGCCATCACTCAGGATGTTGGCAAAACCTGCGCACATGCTGGGTGGGTATAGTAAATTTACGTCGCAGGGTGCACTTTGGTGTCATCTATGCTGTGTTTTGAATTGCTTTGACTTCTGCGGCGACTGGGTGACTGGGTGGCTGACAACACGCAGCAGCCTGGTATTTATATGAGCCTTGTCCGGCCAGAAAAGAGCTGTGGTTTCTGCCATTCAGAAGAACTGCAAATAATTATACACTGTACGAAGCATTGAATGTGGTCATTGTATTGACCCCATGCATATGACAGTACAATTAGCGATTTTGAGGGTTTGCCAGCTGGATAAACCGCATGAACCTGAACTCCAGCCCAAACCTAACCCTTTAGTCCTGAATCTAAACCGAAGCGAAAGCCTAAATTTTACCTCAAGCCTAAAAATCACCAACCGAAATCGGCAATTTTCACATTCAGATGTTCATCCAACAGAATGTTCTCTGGTTTGAGATCGCGATGCACGACCATGTGTCGATGACAGTGCCGGACGCCGGACACGATTTGCTGGAAGAAACGGCGCGACTCGCATTCCGGCATCTGCAAGTCGAAAATATTTCCATTTTTAAACATTTTTAATTGTGAATTATTGTACGGAAAACCAACAAGATTCTCAGCTTAGGGCGCCCTTAGTCATGGTGGAAAATGGAAAATGGAAATGAAAAAATATTCGATGTCCAAGTTTTTCATTTCCATTTTCCAATATAACTAAGGACTAATTGAGCTTGACGGTGAGCTTGACTTTGTTTTCTGAATTCCACCCATTGTGGCACGCGTTAGCACGCATCACCTTCACTGCGTGGATCACTTGGCGGGTTTCGGTCACTGGTGGTTTGGGATCTGCAGATCCGTGCGCTTCGTCTCTGACGATGGCTCCGGGCGCAAACCAAGTGTTAGACGGCTGGAGCCGAAACCTGCCTGCGATCAACGCGTTATGCGTGGCCACAAACACCACCACCTTTGATTGAACCTCGCTTTGTGCAAGCGCAGCACCAGCGCCACAAGCAAACAGCGCATCACCTTCATTGCCTCCTACCTGGTTAGCACTTTATTTTCAAAAATAGAGCCCCTGGGGCTTCTGACGGAAACCTCCGGGATACTGTGATCTGCTGAATACCGTAACCCCCCATACACCGACCACGGTGCCGCGTTTGACCATGTAGTCGAACAGTTCGCCTCCGCCCGCGAATTCGCTGATCAAAAATATGTCGCTCATCGTCGCGATCACTTGTTTGCTGCAATGCGGACATAAAGAATTAATATTGTGATTACGGTATGGTTGAGCTGCGTGATTATGGTAGAGATGGTTATGGTAATGTTTGGTGTACTGTAGTCAGCAGAGGGTCGGGCGAGTACGAATAAAATCAGCCAAGCAACTTTACGGTTTTGCAACACATCGAAAAGGAACATTTTTTTAAAGTGCCTCTACAATTGAATATTGACCGCGTTTGTTCGCAGCCATTTTTTTGGAAAATGAAGGCAAGGTATCAGAAACCCAGATTTAGGGAATGGATTTTCAACTCGTTGCTTTGTGATGTTTCACGGAGCCCACATATTTTCACAGGCGGAGAAAAATGAAAAAAAGTTTGATGCGGGCCTGTGCAAGACACAAGGTAATCCAATCTAAGATATTTTCAGCGTTTTATACACAGACGTTTCTCTGTTAAACGAGATATAAAGCATTGTACGAAACGCCAGGTGTGACAAATGATAAACGAAACACTCCGAAAAATCAAGCCTTTTTGAAGCACCCTTTTACTGCTGTATAATTTTAGGCATCTGTGGTGAATGAAATAAGTTGTCAATTGCAAATAAAAATCGTCTAATTATCCTGCGTTCAGGATGTGCTTTTCGTTTTTCAAAACCCTACACAGCTCACACAATGTTTACCACAACATGCGCAAGGCAGCCATTCCACAGCGCACACACAACGACAACACACAGCCGGCACAGCGACAACACAGCAATGTTTCAGCTGGCAAGCTTTGTTGTGTGTGTGCGCTGTGGAATGGCTGCCTTGCGCATGTTGTGGTAAACATTGTGTGAGCGGTGTCGGGTTTTGAAAAACGAAAAGCACATCCTGAACACAGGACAATTAGACGATTTTTATTTGCAATTGACAACTTATTTCATTCACCACAGATGCCTGAAATTATACATCAATAATAGGGTGCTTCAAAAAGGCTTGATTTTTCGGAGTGTTTCGTTTATCATTTGTCACACCGGCGTTTCGTACAATGCTTTATATCTCGTTTAACAGTGTATAAAACGCTGAAAATATCTTAGATTGGATTACCTTGTGTCTTGCACAGACCCGCCTCAAACTTTTTTCATTTTTTCACCTCCTGTTAAAATATGTGGGCTCCGTGAAACATCACAAAGCAACGAGTTGAAAATCCATTCCCTAAATCTGGGTTTCTGATGCCTTGCCTTCATTTTCTGAAAAAACGGCTGCAAACAAACGTGGTCAACATTCAATTGTAGAGTCACTTTAAAGATCTACATAGATCACAGGGGACTAGGTGCAGGTATATATAGTTCCCAAACGCTTATTTTAACGCTTCACAACAAAGGTATACAGGTAGTTATACGTTGTCTAATCTACGAAATTATTCAACGGTGTTCCCAAAAGGTCGACATTCAACTCACAGTTTGATCACATGCGGATGGTCGAATCGTGTGAGGACCCGGATTTCCAAACGTGTTTTCGAGACGATGTTGAGGTTTCTGACCAGATCGCGGTTGATGATTTTGACGGCGACCTTCTCCTTCGTCTCGCGGTGCATACCCGCTGCAACAACAGTTCGGGTCGGCTTATACTAATGTCGTCAACGCTGTGACTTTCGTGCAAACGCAGCTGGCTGGGTGGCTGCGCTGTGCAACACGCACAAGCGCAACGACAGCAGTCCTATAACTGACCGCGATGAAATGCATGCGGGTTGCTACCGTACTGTATGACACAGACTTGGATGGCGCGGCATGTGTGTTGAAGACAGCATATACATATCCTGCTGCGTTTGCGCTAAGCACACAGACAGTTGCGTTAACAACATTAGTATAAGCCAACAGTTGGGTTCGATCAACACAGGACTTTTGCGAGCAAGGGCCCATTCTTTCAGGCGATCCCAAGTTTCAAGCCTGGCCCAGGGTTGGGCAAAAAACGTTTTTTTTCAAAAATTCGTTTTTTTTTAAAAAAACGTTTTTTTTAAAAAAAAACGTTTTTTTTAAAACGCCCAGATGACCAAAATATGCCCCCAAAAAAATTGGAAAACGCTCATGTTGGGAAGAAAACGTGGTTAAATGAAGTCATTCTATGTGTTCTGAGGCAAAATAAACAGGTTTCAACCCTTTTCTAGCGAGTTGCTAAGATCCCATATCAGACCCGCATCGTGGGACCAACTTTGGCCGGGGTCATCACTGAAAGCCAAACTCCGTATATCGACGTATCTCGACAAAGTAACAATTGGTCGAAAATTTTTTGAAAAAAATGGGACAAAAAATTGATTTTCCTTGATAATCAGGGTACTTTCCCTGAAAAATCAGGGAAAATCAAGGAAATTCAGGATTTAAAAAAAAACTAAAAACGACCCAGGCGTTTTTTTTTAAAAAAACGTCGTTTTTTTAAGAAAAAACGCCGTCGTTTTTTTTTGCCCAACCCTGGCCTGGCCTGTTCGGGCGGGCCTAGTTTATGGTTGAACATTCATTTAGACCGGCGTAAACATGCTTCGCTTGGTGCAGCGGAACATATTTTACATTGGTCAAAATTAGCCATGTTGAAAAACTAGATGAAAATAGGTTTTGGCTTGCGACAGCGCTACCGTGTAGTTGTACAGTGCTGGTTTTTAACGCTGGCATCGCAAAATTGATATTTGGCACTTGATCTATCGCCAAACATCCAGAAAGACAATCCCATTGTTTCACCTTTGACCTTGCCAAACGTGCCTCTACCGACTGTACCGAACAGTTCATAGTCACCGATTCGCTGTGTGTACGCGCCGGGCAGCTCAGCCGCTGAAACATCACTAAAGCGTTGCGTCTGGTGATAGCGTCACATCGAAAACTCCTTAGATAAATGTAGGTTGGCGTTTGACCAGCCTAAAAGCGTGATACCAAGGGGGGACAAATTTTACGCTGGTCAAAATGCCACAGAACGCGGTCTGATCATTTGTCAGACATTCCAGTCCGCCAAAAATTGAAGTACATACGCCTCCTTTATAGTGACCCTCCATACGGTGAAGCTCTCCGCATAGTGACTTGACTATTTCAAAATGAAGTCCCCCCACCCATCTACCGCTAAACCTTAATTATAATTACTGGGAGCGCATGTGCATTCCAAAATCCTTTGTGAACAAAAAATGGCTTTCTTCGACTGGGGCCCCAGTCGAAGAAAGCCATTTTTTGTTCACAAAGGATTTTGGAATGTAGATGCGCTCCCCGTTATTATTCAACATCGTCTGCTGCCAACAAGTAAACTCACCTTTTAATTACCACTCAGCATAATGAACATTCTTCACAGTGGTCAAAACTACCAGGTCCCCAATGGGGTTACTCCACGCTTTCCACATGTAATTTTTGGCTCAAAAGTCGCCAAATTTCAAACTAACACTATAAATAAAAAAACTTTTCTGATATTCTCTCGGGCCAAAAGCTGAATCCGCCCCACTTCATGCGCGTGCCATTATAACGAGTGTGCACTGTACCTGACGTCCGCCAACTTGTGCTCGCAGTTTGACTGTGCAGAGTCGCTGTGTTGTTTTCCGCTCGACGTTCCCGCGATCCAGCGGGAGTTCTGGATCGTGGATGTTTATTGTTGTTGAACGGCATATTTAAATAGATCGGTATAGTCTCACTTTGTTAATTATGTTTTAGTTTTTCATCTCAGACATTAATTTTGTCGATAATTTGGTGTTTGGGTGCATGCGAGAGGCCAGAACGTACATCAATGCTGCTGTCAGGTATGATGGTGTGCGGGCCAATTTTGTTTTTTGGTTGTGTCCTGAAAAAATAACGCTGTTTTGATTGCTTTTGGGGTTTTGCAAATCAATTGTGATGTCGAAACATGCGATGTAAACATTCGCAGGTGGCCAAATACCATGCTGGGTTAGTCAGGGTGCCACTGGTTGAGTTTTTTGCGAAAAAACATCACTATAATTAATGCACCTATACATAGCACGAACAAGGAAATAAAGTTCAGAATCCCAGTTGTGCATGAGGTATACACAACTTATTACTTACTAGGGCCTCCATGTGACTTGCTCATTGTGTCTATGCATATATGTATGTGCCCATGACATCAACCGGAGTTTTTCATATACGGCCCCCCTCTGAATAGAGCCCCCGAGGGAACTCTAAATGGAAATGTTTCCGAATAGAGCCCCCTTTGGGGTGACAAGTTTTCCAAGACACGACCAAAAACACAGGTTTTTCTTCACAAAAGTGGCTTAAACAGGCTATTTTTGCAGCATAACCCTGAGACCGAATTATGCGTGGCTTGAAACGCACACAAAACCATTGGACAGGAAAAGCTTCCGAATTGAGCCCCCGGGGCTCTATTTGGAGAAAATGTTTGAAACGAAAAGACCGATTTTCCACCTTTTTCCGAATGGAGCGCCGGGGGCTTTATACGGCAAGCTCCGTTACATACATAGATATATTTGTGAACTATATTGCCTGTACAGCATTTTTAGCGATGTGCATGACATGATAAAAAAAACAACATTTCCTGTCTAGGCCCATAGTACAGCTGGAACAGGTGACCTATAGGTAATGCTGCTAATAGTAGACTCTGACAATGCCTTCGGAAAGAACTTTTCAAACTCGTTGCCTGATCCGTAAAGTGCGTTATGCGTGTATTAGCTATAGCGGTCACGTGAATGCCAGTCACTCAACACACAAGTCAAACGTACATGGTGATTTGCGAAGGACCACTACGAAACTCAGCTGGCTGCGCGAGTTGCGTGCGCTTTACGGATCAGGCAACGCGCGTTTGAAAACTTTCTCCCAAAAGTATTCTCAGAGTATACCCACTGTATATAGTGCTGATGACACAATGCACTATAAGTCTGCACTGTTTAAAGGTGCTGGTCAACAACCCTTCGCGCGCGCTTGATCTTGGTGGTATTATACAGTATATGAAGAAAGTCATATGAAAGAAAGTCTTTCTATTCGCTCCATAAAGGGTAGATACAGAATTCACCCAGTGTTGCAGTCAGGCTTTGGCAAAAAAAACGACGGCGTTTTTTCTTAAAAAACGACGTTTTTAAAAAAACGCCTGGTCGTTTTTCGTTTTTTTTAATCCTGAATTGCCTTGATTTTCCCTGATTTTTCAGGGAAAGTACCCTGATTATCAAGAAAAATCAATTTTTTGTCTCATTTTTTTTCAAAAAATTTTCGACCAATTTTTACTTTGTCGAGATACGTCGATATACGGAGTTTGACGTTCAATGATGACCCCGGCCAAAGTTGGTCCCATGATGCGGGTCTGATATGGGATCTTAACAACTTGCTAGAAAAGGGCTGAAACCCGTTTATTTTGCCTCAGAACACATAGAATTACTTCATTTAACCACGTTTTCTTCCCAACATGAGCGTTTTCCAATTTTTTGGGGGGCATATTTTGGTCATCTGAGCGTTTTAAAAAAAACGTTTTTAAAAAAACGTTTTTTTAAAAAAAAACGATTTTTTGAAAAAAAAACGTTTTTTGCCCAACCCTGCCTGCAGCACCAAAGCACGCACCTCGCGTGCATTACACATGGTAGCACGCGCTTCCTGGCCCGTGTTAACGACCAGAGTTAACGATTTGTGTTGACGACTACAGAATTAGACCGAACAGGGCGCGAGGAATGTCATGGCTTGCTTGTGAGCATTTCATAGAAACGACCGAGGGTGAAAGGTACCATAAGTAGTGTTCAGCAACCGGATATATGTAAGGCTTTAAAAGTCAGTGCAGACATACCAAGGCTGAGATGTGTATGTACATAATTTGTGGGGAAAAGAAAGTTTATTTTCACGAGAGGCAAGAAATTAGCATGGAGTTGAAACTTGAGCTACATACAATTATATGTGTACCTATAAGTGCTACATACCTGCATGCAAGCTACAGTAATTGGCCGGGTTCAAATTGAGTACTGATTCTTGCCTTTCAGCTGGGTTTCCAGCATGAGCTACACGGTTCACATTCTTCATAGAGATAACAAAGATATCAGGACCACCACCCAGTAGAAAGAGTAGGTAACAAAATAAGCCGATTGATAATCGGCCAAATGGAATCCAAACTGTAGGTCATAAACCAAATTGCCTCAAACAATTGGATAATTTAATATTATGAATAACACAATAACACACCTTCCCTCAATAATGGTTTATTCATACAACGAAGGAAAGCCTCGCTAGCAAGACTTTGTGCCCACACGCAATACACAAGCAGCTTATTTTTGTAAGGTGAAGCGAAATAAACAGGCTTCTTGCCGCGATGATAATTCAATTATTAGGTTTATCTGCTTCACGGCTTGCCTTGCGCTATTCTGTCACTGGTCACACGATATGGGATTCGATTTTTTCAGAAGGTGAGCCTGAACCTACTATATGTATAGGACAGTCCAGAAGTACCTACACCAGGTTAAGGATGATTCACTATGCAAATTGGCAACAATTTCACCAAGGATGTGTACCAGGGGTGTCCCGAGAGTTGGAATCCGAATATCTGGTTTTTTGTTTTGGTCACGGCATTTTGGGTGGACTAAAAAATACAACCGATATTCTGACTTCCCGTGTCCGAAAACCCTTAGTACCAAACTTATAATCAAACTGACGTTCATTTCCTTGCGTATTTCAAGCGCATCATCCTTAACCTAGTGTAAGTACTTTTTGACCATCCTGCTTAAAACCTCAGTCAGTGCCAATAATGATGGTTCCATGTGGTTACGTCAGACGTATGTAAGCCTTGATGCTAAATAATGATCTTGTGAACCAAATAAGTGAGTCCCACAAGAGAGTGACTACGAAATAAGACGAAGGCAGACTGTGGACACGAACTTTTATAGGCGGGGATAGTCATTAGCCAATATACTGTAATTACAGAAGGCTCAGTTCACAAAAACAGCGCTCCGTTAGCGGCAATGTAAGCGGACTTTGACCTACTTGAACATAGCCTTGCGCAGGAATGAATATCATTGTGATGATATTGTACGCAACAGTTATACTGTGAAGAAATATCATCAAAGTCAGTGATTTGTGGGCAGGGCGGTGCAAAAAGACGACACGCGTGTTTTCCACAATCATTTTTTCGTTTCTGAATCTACAAAACTTTCACTAATTTTCAAGGCAGTTACCCTGATTTTCAAAGAAAAGCAATTATCATCCCGCACTTGACACAAATTTTTCCACCAATTTTTTCTGCTTTGTCGAGATACAGACGTCGATAAACCTGGTTTGCTGCTTTATTCAAGTTTGACTCCACCGCGAAATTTGATCCCATGGTGTTTGCTAGGTACTCATTGGACAGTGGTTGAACCTGCTTTTTTGTTTTGAAGTCACAATACGTCATAAAACTTCTTCACATCTGAAAGGGCTTAGTATATGCATAAAACAAATTATTATATGCATGCCGTCAATGCACATCATCATCACAGATAAATGCTTTAAGGCGCCCTTAGTCATAGTGGAAAATGGAAATTGAAAATATTCTATGTGCCAGTTTTCCATTTCCATTTTCCAATATGACTAAGGGCGTACTGGAAAATGGAAAGGAAATAAAACATTTTCTGCAGCAGTCATGTTTTGACATGTGACAAAAACATTTTCTGTTCCGCTCAATTCTCGGCCGCTGATTGGTCAGATTTTACACAGAAAATGTTTTGTTTCATTTCCATTTTCCATTTTCCAGTATGCCCTTAGCCATATTGGAAAGCGGGAAATGGAAAACCTTGACATAGAATATTTTTTCATTTCCATTTTTCATTTTCCACTGTGACTAAGGGCGCCTTTATGCTTGAGTTGACGATTTGCGTCAACGACAAAACAATGAGCCAAAAACGAGGATCATTAGCAAAGATCACAGGAACTTGGATGATTCATCAAAAAATCATTACATTAAAAACTGGCGGACATAATAACCGAATGAGACGGTCCAGGAAAACGTCTTCAAAGTGATTGGAAAGAGAGCATTGAAAGAGCTACCCGACATGGACTCCCTTTTTCACAAAACCTATGTCCGTATATATTATGTAGGTAAGTATGCATTTGTGTGCATGACACAAAATTGTCAAACGAAAGGTTCGCAGCAAATATCCGCTTCACGTGGCGGAAAGCCCCAGGCTTCACACAAAATACTTCAGCAGTGCGAGACATGCAACTCTCGTACGCGCAGGTGTTATCAAAGCGCTCGTGATCAGTCAAGTTTGGTCTTGATCGCGCGAAGCCCTTCGATTAATATTTTTTGCGATTTATTGATAAAATTCTAGCTTCGAAAACCACTGACGAGGGCCTGATGAATTCATCAAAGTTGGGTTGTATAATAGTCGAGCTTAAAAAATACTGCTATTAATAGGACGGCGGACGACACATTGGGCTTCAGTATATACTGTACGTTACCTACACCTAAACTTGATATTCCCGTCCCATGTGAAATGTGCGCGCTGATTATCGAGCTTTCAGGATTCAAAGCAAGCCGATCGGAAACGCAACAAGATGAATTAACAGGGCTGACGTTATAGTGGTCAACTCAAGGGGTCAAATCGCTCAAGTCAAACTCACAGCAGCCTCGAGTGGCGCGAGAAATAATACATGGCGCTCGGGGTTAGTTGACGACTCTATACAAGGTGTGCTGACGAAGTGATTTGACCACTTGAGTTGACCACTGTGATGTAAGCCAATTAGCAGGATATGGAGAAAAGGATATGGAGAAAAGGATGTGATGTTAAACTCTGTGGTCTTGAGCAGGCCATAGATTGTTAGACTGGCCGGGATGGGGATATAATTGGCAATATACATACATGTCGTTTTCCTTTAAGCAAAAGTTTTTTGAAAACTTTTTTTAAACATTTTCAGAGAAACAAAATGTGTAAAATGCTGCAAAAACCTGAAAAAAAGTTAAAGAAAAAAATTTGTTTGCAAATTTTTTCCAAGCCTGCTTGGGGAGGTTGATTGCAATCTACGAGACTTAACTTTAACATAATTCGTGAAGAAGCATTACGATAAAACCTCTCTTGCACGCGAAACATCAGCAGCGCAAAAGACTCGCAACATCAAATATAACATAGAAATACACACGTACAGCATACAAATGAAAAAATTATCGCCAAAGCAAAACATCTTGACAAACAAACAAGCTTGAAGATAATCACCCGTGTCAACGGGGTTTGGTGATGTTTCAACCATTGAACAAACAAATCAAGATTGCAGAAGTGAATCACGAATTTTTATTCACAAAATTTTATACAACTTGGTCAAAGTATTGAGATAAGAGGACAACATTTTGGAACAACAGGACAAAGCTATATGAACACATGTACATGTATGTGCCTGCAGCACGAAATCAGAAGCGCGCACATATATTTTCCAAAATAATGATGTTGGAACGAGCTGAATAGCAGTTTCCTTATTCACACATTTCCTGACGTAGTACAAATTTGTGTGAGCAAACAACCATGATACACATTTGAACGGAAGCAAAGATGGGCGCATCAAAAGAAACACGGATAAATTTGAATATGGAACTGTTCTGCATTCTTTGTACAACTGCTTTACATGCCTATGCAATCTATAAATCATTTGTACAGATATTCAACCAAAAAAAACAAAAAGCGCATTTCGTATAAATGCTCCTGTAGCACAGTATGATTTGCTTCTCCTGAGAACAGTATTGCGTTCACTAATCTTAAAATGCAGACCGACGCATGAACAAAAATATTGAGAACACACCACATCACAGAATCGGCGCAAATTAGGCAAAAATTTTGTCAACGAAAAAACAAATAATTACAGGAAAGAGTATTGACTAAAACTCAGACCGGGAGGCGAAATTTGTGGGTTTGTGAAACATCAGCTGAGGCAGGAAATGTTTGCAATATCTGACCGCCTTGTGGACGTGGTTTACCACACTGATTTTATTAACACCTGTGTTAATAAAATCTGTGTGGTATATCGGTCGACAAGATTCGTATCTCATAATCAGCTGAGGCATTATGTGAACCACTACTTTGGTCACCCACCACAGCTGAATGTGTGGATAAAATTTGAAAACACCGTCAACAATAAAAAAACTTGCGAGTAAACCAATCCCTGCACATGCTACAGTTTATGTATATAAACATATTGGCGAAAAACTCGGTGATCAGTCTAGTGTCTGGACCCAGAATCAACAACTTTTACGCTGGTCGAAACTAGTGGCCTCAGTAAATCAAAAAAAACAGATAACCACTTTAAGTGCAAAAGGCACGATCGAAGAGGTCCGATCACGAAATCTGATTAGTCCATCAGTTAAGCCAGCACCCGCCCGGATCAAAGCTTTAGCGCAAGCCCAAACTCGAGCAGCTATCGTGCCTGAACGCAGTCAGAACCTGCAAGCATCAATCTGAGCCTAAAATCCAAGCCTAAATATCCTATTTCATCATCTGCAATATCATGTTAGCACAAGTGTTCAGGTACAGGATTGTGTGACTGGCTGGCGGTGCATCATCTGCATCCTGCCTAACATCGAACCGACCACGCATTTCGTCGAGCAGACCTGAAATACTGTTTTTTTGCAAAAAAATGTGCTGGATATTCTGACATTAAGCCCCAGGGGCGCTAGGTGGAAATCGGCGGAAAACACGCCCTGCCGACAAGAAAGAAGACGTCCAATTACAGCCCTGCCGTGGGCTTTGAATGGAAAACCGTGTGTTTCAGAGATTGTCATGTCACTGTCAGCTGATTTTTGAACAGCATTTTAACTTGTTTCTGCGACCATTTTTGAACCTGATTGATCTTCACCTGAACGTAGTATAAAACAACACGTCAACAAATGGAAAAGTTCGAAATTTTTTTGCTCATAAACTTGTTTGAGCGATTTTAGCAAGTTTACTGCTGGTTAAACAGCAGAGCTGCGGATAGGGCACATCATCTAAACAACCCCATCCAATCCCTGACCAGTGCCATACAAATCCAACAAGTCCTCCATTAGTTCATCGTTCGAGCTCACTGTTTGTTCCCGTTCCGGTTCGGTCCTTGCTGCGGGTTCGAACACAGGCGTATCTGAAACACAAAGTCCGTTAATTCCAGTGTTCGAACGGGATCCCGATCCCGGGATCCCGGCCCCTTTTTCTGATCCCGATCCCGATCCCGTCATTTTGAAGAAGTCAATCCCGATCCCGATCCCGATCCCGCCCCAAAAAGTACCGGGATCGGGATTAAGTTTTGAGAACAAAAAGTAAAAAATTATAATAACGGGGAGCGCATGTACATTCCAAAATCCTTTGTGAACAAAAAATGGCTTTCTTCGACTGGGGCTCGAACCCAGGTCCTCCGCCTAACCGGGGCATTGCTCTACCACCTGAGCTATCGAAGTGCCTGCCCTTGGACGCAAAGTTTTTGGTCATATACATACGCAATTGTGATTGCCGTTTCTGCTGTGATGCACAGACCCACAAGGTCTGTGTGTGTGCGTACAGCCACAAACTGCACAACACACGATAAACGCTTTGCAAGCGAGAGTATAAGCAATGGGTGAGTTTGCTTGTTGGCAGCAGACGATGTTGAATAATAACGGGGAGCGCATGTACATTCCAAAATCCTTTGTGAACAAAAAATGGCTTTCTTCGACTGGGGCTCGAACCCAGGTCCTCCGCCTAACCGGGGCATTGCTCTACCACCTGAGCTATCGAAGTGCCTGCCCTTGGACGCAAAGTTTTTGGTCATATACATACGCAATTGTGATTGCCGTTTCTGCTGTGATGCACAGACCCACAAGGTCTGTGTGTGTGCGTACAGCCACAAACTGCACAACACACGATAAACGCTTTGCAAGCGAGAGTATAAGCAATGGGTGAGTTTGCTTGTTGGCAGCAGACGATGTTGAATAATAACGGGGAGCGCATGTACATTCCAAAATCCTTTGTGAACAAAAAATGGCTTTCTTCGACTGGGGCTCGAACCCAGGTCCTCCGCCTAACCGGGGCATTGCTCTACCACCTGAGCTATCGAAGTGCCTGCCCTTGGACGCAAAGTTTTTGGTCATATACATACGCAATTGTGATTGCCGTTTCTGCTGTGATGCACAGACCCACAAGGTCTGTGTGTGTGCGTACAGCCACAAACTGCACAACACACGATAAACGCTTTGCAAGCGAGAGTATAAGCAATGGGTGAGTTTGCTTGTTGGCAGCAGACGATGTTGAATAATAACGGGGAGCGCATGTACATTCCAAAATCCTTTGTGAACAAAAAATGGCTTTCTTCGACTGGGGCTCGAACCCAGGTCCTCCGCCTAACCGGGGCATTGCTCTACCACCTGAGCTATCGAAGTGCCTGCCCTTGGACGCAAAGTTTTTGGTCATATACATACGCAATTGTGATTGCCGTTTCTGCTGTGATGCACAGACCCACAAGGTCTGTGTGTGTGCGTACAGCCACAACCTGCACAACACACGATAAACGCTTTGCAAGCGAGAGTATAAGCAATGGGTGAGTTTGCTTGTTGGCAGCAGACGATGTTGAATAATAACGGGGAGCGCATGTACATTCCAAAATCCTTTGTGAACAAAAAATGGCTTTCTTCGACTGGGGCTCGAACCCAGGTCCTCCGCCTAACCGGGGCATTGCTCTACCACCTGAGCTATCGAAGTGCCTGCCCTTGGACGCAAAGTTTTTGGTCATATACATACGCAATTGTGATTGCCGTTTCTGCTGTGATGCACAGACCCACAAGGTCTGACCATATGACCAAAAACTTTGCGTCCAAGGGCAGGCACTTCGATAGCTCAGGTGGTAGAGCAATGCCCCGGTTAGGCGGAGGACCTGGGTTCGAGCCCCAGTCGAAGAAAGCCATTTTTTGTTCACAAAGGATTTTGGAATGTACATGCGCTCCCCGTTATTATTCAACATCGTCTGCTGCCAACAAGCAAACTCACCCATTGCTTATACTCTCGCTTGCAAAGCGTTTATCGTGTGTTGTGCAGTTTGTGGCTGTACGCACACACACAGACCTTGTGGGTCTGTGCATCACAGCAGAAACGGCAATCACAATTGCGTATGTATATGACCAAAAACTTTGCGTCCAAGGGCAGGCACTTCGATAGCTCAGGTGGTAGAGCAATGCCCCGGTTAGGCGGAGGACCTGGGTTCGAGCCCCAGTCGAAGAAAGCCATTTTTTGTTCACAAAGGATTTTGGAATGTACATGCGCTCCCCGTTATTATTCAACATCGTCTGCTGCCAACAAGCAAACTCACCCATTGCTTATACTCTCGCTTGCAAAGCGTTTATCGTGTGTTGTGCAGTTTGTGGCTGTACGCACACACACAGACCTTGTGGGTCTGTGCATCACAGCAGAAACGGCAATCACAATTGCGTATGTATATGACTAAAAAACTTTGCGTCCAAGGGCAGGCACTTCGATAGCTCAGGTGGTAGAGCAATGCCCCGGTTAGGCGGAGGACCTGGGTTCGAGCCCCAGTCGAAGAAAGCCATTTTTTGTTCACAAAGGATTTTGGAATGTACATGCGCTCCCCGTTATTATTCAACATCGTCTGCTGCCAACAAGCAAACTCACCCATTGCTTATACTCTCGCTTGCAAAGCGTTTATCGTGTGTTGTGCAGTTTGTGGCTGTACGCACACACACAGACCTTGTGGGTCTGTGCATCACAGACGCCCCACCAACGCCCCGCCCCCCAACAACCCCCACACCCCCCAGAAACGGCAATCACAATTGCGTATGTATATGACCAAAAACTTTGCGTCCAAGGGCAGGCACTTCGATAGCTCAGGTGGTAGAGCAATGCCCCGGTTAGGCGGAGGACCTGGGTTCGAGCCCCAGTCGAAGAAAGCCATTTTTTGTTCACAAAGGATTTTGGAATGTACATGCGCTCCCCGTTATTATTCAACATCGTCTGCTGCCAACAAGCAAACTCACTCATTGCTTATACTCTCGCTTGCAAAGCGTTTATCGTGTGTTGTGCAGTTTGTGGCTGTACGAAAAAAAAAACACAAACACAAAAAACAACACACCATACCAAACAACCCCTACAACCTCACCCCACAAAAACCACACAAAAAAACACCCCCCAACAACACCCCCAACACAAACCACCCAACCCCCAAACCCACACACACACAGACCTTATGGGTCTGTGCATCACAGCAGAAACGGCAATCACAATTGCGTATGTATATGACCAAAAACTTTGCGTCCAAGGGCAGGCACTTCGATAGCTCAGGTGGTAGAGCAATGCCCCGGCGGAGACCCGCCCCAGGGAAGAAAGCAAGGGAGCCCCCCCCCGCCCCAAACCAAAAATTATGCAATAATAATTCGCCAAGCTGTTGTAAGGGCGCGGCCATGCAAACGCGGGCGCGGGTCGCGTCGCGTGTCAGAAAAATATAATCTGTGTCCAACAACCGCCCCGTGTTTGCATGGCCGCACTTGCGGGTCGCGGTTTGCGGGTCAGTCGAAACATTTATTTGGCTGCAACACACAAAAATTAACCAATCAGCGTCCAGCCAACGTCGCAGACTGCCCGTAGCACAGCGCTGATTGGTCCATTTTTGTGTAATGGCCAAATAATTGTTTCGAGTGACCCGCACACCGCGACCCGCAAGTGCGGCCATGCAAACGCGGGACGGTCATTGGACATAGAATTATTGCTGACCCGCGGCCCACAACCGTGTTTGCGTGGCCGCGCCCCTAAGAGGTGCTCGACGGCTGATTCCGAGCGTGATGAAACCGCAAGCACCACCAATCGCGAACAAGTCGAGCTAGAACTGAACGGTTACACAAAGTTGCATCGAACGAAGGGACTCAGTTTCGAGGAAATGTTGTCATGGTGGGCAACAAATGAGACAAAGTTTCCGCGACTGGCACGTCTAGCTTCCAAATATCTAAGCGCTCCGCCTACGAGCGTGCCTTCTGAACAGCTCTTTTCCAGTGCAGCTGATTTGTTTGATGACAAAAGATACTGCTTGAAACCAGAAAATGGTGAAATGCTTGTCTTTTTGTCAAAGGCTTTGCCATTGATCGACTACAATTATGATCTTTGAACTTATCCGTCATCAGCTATTCTCGATTTTCAATCGGCTTTAATCACTGTTCCGGGTGTTTATCCATGTGTGATAAACATGTTTCATGGTTGTCTGTGACATTAACGTGCATCTTATGCATAAAATGATAAAAACTATTGCCTTTGGACTATCTGGTCAATCCCGATCCCGATCCCGGGATCCCGGGTTTTCAAAACCGGGATCCCGATCCTCCCACCTTTCTTTCCTCTCCTCCCGGTTAATTCCCGTTCGAACCTGTTTATGACCGGGACGTTCCCGGGATCCATCTTTGGAATTTTGATTGGGATTGATCAGATAGTCCAAAAGCAATAGTTTTTATCATTTTATGCATAAGATGCAGGTTAAAGTCACAGACAACCATGAAACATGTTTATCACACATGGATAAACACCCGGAACAGTGATTGAAGCCGATTGAAAGTCGAGAATAGCTGATGACGGATAAGTTCAAAGATCATAATTGTAGTCGATCAATGGCAAAGCCTTTGACAAAAAGACAGACATTTCACCATTTTCTGGTTTCAAGCAGTATCTTTTGTCATCAAACAAATCAGCTGCACTGGAAAAGAGCTGTTCAGAAAGCACGCTCGTATGCGGAGCGCTTTGCTAGGTATTTGGAAGCTAGACGTGCCAGTCGCCGAAACTTTGTCTCATTTGTTGCCCACCATGACAACATTTCCTCGAAACTGAGTCCCTTCGTTCGATGCAACTTTGTGTAACCGTTCAGTTCTAGCTCGACTTGTTTGCGAGTGGTGGTGCTTGCGGTTTTCATCACGCTCGGAATCAGCCGTCGAGCACCTCTTAGGGGCGCGGCCACGCAAACGCGGTTGTGGGCCGCGGGTCAGCAGTAACTCTATGTCCAATGACCGTCCCGCGTTTGCATGGCCGCACTTGCTGGTCGCGGTTTGAGGGTCACTTGAAACATTTATTTAGCCATTACACACAAAAATGAACCAATCAGCGCTGTGCAACGGCAGTCTGCGACGTTGGTTGGACGCTGATAATTTAAATTTTGTGTGTTGCAGCCAAATAAATGTTTCAAGTGACCCGCAAACCGCGACCCGCAAGTGCGGCCATGCAAACGCGGGGCTGTTCTTGGACATAGAATATTTTTCTGACCCGCGACCCGCGCCCGCGTTTGCATGGCCGCGCCCTTACAACAGCTTGGCGAATTATGATTGCATAATTTTTCATATACATACGCAATTGTGATTGCCGTTTCTGCTGTGATGCACAGACCCACAAGGTCTGTGTGTGTGCGTACAGCCACAAACTGCACAACACACAATAAACGCTTTGCAAGCGAGAGTATAAGCAATGGGTAGATTTGCTTGTTGGCAGCAGACGATGTTGAATAATAACGGGGAGCGCATGTACATTCCAAAATCCTTTGTGAACAAAAAATGGCTTTCTTCGACTGGGGCTCGAACCCAGGTCCTCCGCCTAACCGGGGCATCGCTCTACCACCTGAGCTATCGAAGTGCCTGCCTTTGGACGCAAAGTTTTTTGAGTCATATACATACGCAATTGTGATTGCCGTTTCTGCTGTGATGCAAGGTCTGTGTGTGTGCGTACAGCCACAAACTGCACAACACACGATAAACGCTTTGCAAGCGAGAGTATAAGCAATGGGTGAGTTTGCTTGTTGGCAGCAGACGATGTTGAATAATAACGGGGAGCGCATGTACATTCCAAAATCCTTTGTGAACAAAAAATGGCTTTCTTCGACTGGGGCTCGAACCCAGGTCCTCCGCCTAACCGGGGCATTGCTCTACCACCTGAGCTATCGAAGTGCCTGCCCTTGGACGCAAAGTTTTTTGGTCGTATCTACATACGCAATTCTAATTGCCGTTTCTGCTGTGATGCACAGACCCACAAGGTCTGTGTGTGTGCGTACAGCCACAAACTGCACAACACACGATAAACGCTTTGCAAGCGAGAGTATAAGCAATGGGTGAGTTTGCTTGTTGGCCAGCAGACAATGTTGAATAATAACGGGGAGCGCATGTACATTCCAAAATCCTTTGTGAACAAAAAATGGCTTTCTTCGACTGGGCTCGAACCCAGGTCCTCCGCCTAACCGGGGCATTGCTCTACCACCTGAGCTATCAAAGTGCCTGCCCTTGGACGCAAAGTTTTTGGTCAAGTGGTCAGACCTTGTGGGTCTGTGCATTTCAGCAGCAGAAACGGCAATCACAATTGCGTATGTATATGACCGAAAACTTTTGCGTCCAAGGGCGGGAGCTCGGGGAGAGCAATGCCCCGGTAGGCGGAGGATCGAGCCCCAGTCGAAGAAAGCCATTTTTTGTTCACAAAGGATTTTGGAATGCACATGCGGAATGTACATGCGCTCCCCATTATCATTCAACATTGTCTGCGGCCAACAAGCGAAACTCACCAATTGCTTATACTGTACACCTCGCTTGCAAAGCGTTTATCGTGTGTTGTGCAGTTTGTGGCTGTACGCACACACACTGTCTTTGTGGGTCTGTGCATCACAGCAGAAACGGCAATCACAATTGCGTATGTGTATGACTAAAAACTTTGCGCCCAAAGGCAGGCACTTCGATAGCTCAGTTGGTAGAGCAATGCCTCGGTTAGGCGGAGACCTGTTTCGAGCCCCAGTCGAAGAAAGCCAATTTTGGTTCACAAAGGATTTCTGAATGTACATGCGCTCCCCGTTATTATTCAGCATCGTCTGCTGCCAACAAGCAAAACTCACCCATTGTTTACTTGCTTTTTGCCAAAGGCGGAGGGAGCGGCCCCGGGGCCGGGCCCCAAAAGCTTGATTAATGCGCTCCCCTTTTCAATCTCTGCCAAACCCGCTCTCGCTGCGATCGGCGTGGCCGCACAATACCGGCTGCGCACACGCATCCGCATATAGACACGGAGGAGCGACCCCCTAGGAGACTCGAGACCCAGGCAAAAAAGCATTTTCACAAAGACTAGCGCCCCCCACTTCTCAAGCCGACCGCTGGGGGAGGCCCGAAGAGAGAGAGAGAAGCACCCGAAAGAACAAAAAGAGGCGGGAAACGCGGCAAGACAACCGAAGAAAAAAAGAAGAAAAAAAGGAAGAGAACGGAGCCAGAACACCCCCCTGAAACACACGGTTTTCCCGTTCAAAGCCCACAGCTGTAATTGGACGTCTTCTTTCTTGTCGGCAGGGTCCCGCCGGACCCACCTCCACGCCCTGGGCTTAATGTGGGAATCCGGCGCGTTTTTCAAAAAAACATATTTCAGGTCTGCTCAACAAAATCATGGTGTGTTAGGCCGGTGATGCACCAGCCGCACAATCCTGTACCTGAACACTTGTGCTAACATGATATTGCAGATGATGAAATAGGATATTTTTAGGCTCATTTTTAGGCTCAGATTGATGCTTGCAGGTTCTGACTGCGTTCAGGCACGATGACTGCTCGAGTTTAGGCACTAAACACATGGACTAATATTTTCCGTGGATTCCCGTTTGCACTTAAAGTGGTTATCTGTTTTTTGATTTACTGAGGCCACTAGTTTCGACCAGAAAGTTTGTTTAGGTCCAGACACTAGACTGATCACCAAGTTTTGTGTTATGTTTATATACATAAACTGTAGCATGTGCAGATTCGCAAGTTTTTTTATTGTTTTGACGGTGTTTTGCTGTCACATTCAGGCTGGAGTGCAATTGACGGAAGTGGTCGTGGTCTCACCTAATGCCTCGGCTGGTTGCGATACGAATATTTTTGTCGACCGAGAATACCTGCACACAGATTTTATTGAGCGCGGTGTTGAAATCAGTGTGGTAAACCGCGTCCACAAGGCGTCAAGTGTGCAAACATTCCTGCCTAGCTAAATTTTTGTTTGGCGGGACCCCTCCGGCCTCCCGGTCTGAGTTTTAAAAATTTTTCTCTCTTTCCTGTAATTATTTATTTTTTTGGTTGACCGAATTTTTGCCTAATTTGCGCCCCGAGATTTGTGGTGTGTTCTCAATATTTGTTCCATGCGTCGTGCCCGTTTAGATTAGTGAACGCAATACTGTTCTCCAGGAGAAGCAAATCATACTGTGCTACGGGGAGCATTTATACGAAATGCACTTTTTGTTTTTTTTTGGTTGAATATATATTACCAGAATGATTTATGAGTGGTGTACCGGAAGAAATGCGGAACGGTCCGTCCTCAAATTTTATCCGTGTTTCCTTTTCGATGCGCCCATCCTGCTTCCTTCAAATGTGTATCATGGTTGTTTGTCAGCACAATTTACTACGTACAGGAAAAGTGTTACTGTGAATAAACTGCTCACTCGGTTCCAACATCATACAGCAAA
>JASAMV010004747.1:0-14156 GCA_030248065.1 Rhynchonema sp. JSB1_4
AGTAGTATACCCATATGACCTGGTCAGCAAGCAGCCAGACGTTATCCTGGTCAGCAGGGTATTCTGGTCAGCAGGGCATTCTGGTCAGCAGGGTATCCTGGTCAGCAGGGTATTCTGGTCAGCAGGGCATTCTGGTCAGCAGGGTATTCTGGTCAGCAGGGCATTCTGGTCAGCAGAGTATTCTGGTCAGCAGGGTATTCTGGTCAGCAGGGCATTCTGGTCAGCAGAGTAATCTGGTCAGCAGGGCATTCTGGTCAGCAAGGGTGGTCAGACTCTAATGTGATGGTCAGGCGTAAGCCTAAAGGGCATTCTGGTGAGCATACATTCTACGGATCAACGAACATTCTGGTCTGCAATGGTCGGACTATAGTGTGACGTTTAGGCGTAAGCCTAAGCCTAAGGGACATTCTGGTCAGCAGTGTATTGTGGTCAGCAGACTATAGTGTGAGGGTTAGGCGTAAGGTGGGAACTGTATTGTGGGAATAAACGCGGGAAATTCAAAATTTGGGTTACGGTAGCTGTTGTGATGTTTAAATGCAAGCCTCGCCCTTGAAACACGGACTTTCCTTTTCATGCGTCATTTTTGTCATGCGTTATTTTTTCGTGCGTTATTTATTGTGCGTCATTTTCTAATATAATAAACTAAAACCGCCTCTCCATCAACTCTGAAAATTTCAGCTCAATCGGACAAAGGAACTCGGAGAACGAGAGTGAAACATTTCGTCTGACGTGCCCACGTGTATAAGCATAGACGCTAACAAGGCCAGCTGGGTGATGTTTCACCGCTAGAGAACAAGAATAAAACACCACACATGAAATCGGTGATTCTGACCCCTGCTCCGAGTCACTCAGAGTAAACTCACAAAACTCAGAGTCACTCAGAGTCGTACCTCAAAACACGGAAATTGACTTACCCACCATTTTTTCACAATGAATAAAACACCACACATGAAATCGGTGATTCTGACCCTTGCTCCGAGTCACTCAGAGTAAACTCACAAAACTCAGAGTCACTCAGAGTCGTACCTCAAAACACGGAAATTGACTTACCCACCATTTTTTCACAATGAATAAAACACCACACATGAAATCGTTGATTCTGACCCCTGCTCCGAGTCACTCAGAGTAAACTCACAAAACTCAGAGTCACTCAGAGTCGCACCTCAAAACACGGAAATTGACTTACCCATCATTTTTTCACAAAGAATAAAACACCACACATGAAATCGGTGATTCTGACCCCTGCTCCGAGTCACTCAGAGTAAACTCACAAAACTCAGAGTCACTCAGAGTCGCACCTCAAAACACGGAAATTGACTTACCCATCATTTTTTCACAAAGAATAAAACACCACACATGAAATCGGTGATTCTGACCCCTGCTCCGAGTCACTCAGAGTAAACTCACAAAACTCAGAGTCACTCAGAGTCGTACCTCAAAACACGGAAATTGACTTACCCACCATTTTTTCACAATGAATAAAACACCACACATGAAATCGGTGATTCTGACCCCTGCTCCGAGTCACTCAGAGTAAACTCACAAAACTCAGAGTCACTCACCTTAAAACACGGAATCAAGTGTGTTAGCAATTTTATTCAGAACACGAATAGTAACAAAAACAGCAAATTTAGTTTTCATCATGTTCCCCCTCTTGCTCCTTCAAAGCATCTTCAATCAAATCAATGTTTTCTTTCAAGAGGTTACGGATCACAAATCTGTGGTCATGCCATGCGGTGTCAGACGCCTCTTCATCAGTGAATCCTTGCTGTGTGTACTTGTCAGCCATGCGATCAATACGCTCATACAGTTCTGCGAACTGAACAGCCTTGACGAACTTGAAGTGCTCTTCTACGGAATTCTTTAGCTTGTCTATGAACTCTCCCAGCAGGGGCTCCTGCAGCAACGCCTTTGGACTTGCAACGTTGACAAGATCGCAATCATCCAACGCATCTTTGATTGCCTGGCGCCAACATTGTGTTGTTTCATCCTCCAATTCGTTTTCTTCCTCCTCCTCACTTCCTTGATCTTCGCTCTCCTCTTCCTTGTCGACCAGCGCGTCCTTGTTCATTTCCTCATCTGTGGATTCATGGTCTGAGCTTTCAGAGTGGTCTGAGGAATCCATGTGGCCGTAAAGTTGTTTGTGACGTCTCAAATTCCAGCGACGGGAAAACGCTGCGCGACAGACAGGACAAAAGTGAACCATTATGACAGCAAGAGTGACTCATTACCCTTTATATACTATATTGCTCCCACCCAAAATCGAAAAAGTTTTTAAAAAGCGCGAAAAAAACTTTAAGAAAGCGCGAAAAAACGTTTGAAAAAAGCGGCAAAGTATAAAAACGCGGCAAAGTAAGGCTGAAAACAGCGGTAAAATTATAAGTTTAAAAAAAGCGGGAAAAACCTTTAAAAAAGGGGCAAAAAATCAAAAAGGTTTTTTAACAGCTCCGCCTTGAAAAAGCGGCAAATCTCAAAACGCGGCAATTAAAAAAGGTAAGGTTGAGAAGTAAAATTATAAAAATTTAAAGAATGGGAAAGTACCCATTTGAAAAAAGAGAGGCGAAGAAAAGTCGGTATTGAGAAAACGCGGCAAAAACTTGAAAAGTCTAGAAAGCGCGAAAAAAAATTGAAAGATTCAAAAAAAATGCGGCAAAAAAGTCGGTACTGGGAAACATGGCAAATTTAAAAAATGGGCATTGAAAATGCGCGGCACTAACAAGTATTAAAAAAAGGCGCGAAAAACTATTGGAAATTTTTAAGCAAGCCTGCAGCGAGCATTCCTCCACTACATCTATGGCATTATTAACCCAAAACCTTCAATTCGATTTTTCTTTCATACCCATGTACTTCCAACCTTAAAATTAGAATTCACCGCTGCACAAATTTAACTGTACATAAATCTTGGAAACACTTTCACAAATTATGGGACGCTCCCTTTAAAGTAAAAATACCCAAAAACGGATTCTCCACCCCAAAATCTATCTGTGTACCAATTTTCATCAAAATCGGAAACACTTTTACAAAATATGGGACACTCCCTTTAAACGAAAAATGCCCAAAAATGGATTCTCCGCCTCAAAATTCATCTGTTTGCCAATTTTCATCAAAATTGGACACACTTTTACAAAATGTGGGACACTCCCTTTAAAGTAAAAATACCCAAAAACGGATTCTCCACCCCAAAATCTATCTGTGTACCAATTTTCATCAGATTTGGAAACACTTTCACAAAATATGGGACGCTCCCTTTAAAGTAAAAATGCACAAAAACGGATTCTCCACCCCAAAATCTATCTGTTTGACAATTTTCATCAAAATTGGAAATACTTTTACAAAACATGGGACGCTCCCTTTAAACAGGAAAGAATTAAAAGAAAATTAAGTCTGTTTGCCAATTTTCATCAAAATTGGAAACTCTTTTACAAAAATGTTCGACACAAGAAGCAACAAACAACAATTAAAAGAAAATAAAAATTAAAAGAAAATACGCCCCGTAACCTTGTCGCCTTCTGCACAAGTCCCGAGTCCACGATAAGGCTTTTGCGTAAATTTTTTAAGAAAGCAAAAAAAAGAAAAATAATACTCAATAATAAAAAACTCAAATAAAATAATAAAAAAGAAATGAAAAAGAAAATAAATTCCTCCGCCAACTACTTCATAGCTCCAAACTATTGGAGGTGGTCCAAAAATCGGTTGCAACCAGTTGGTCGCGGGGGCAGTGTGATACGGTAACCCCACCAAAAAAAAATGGTAGTGAGCGAGGAGACTCACACCATATAATGTAAGGCCGATGAAACATCAAGTTTCGTATCCGCGCTGCACACACGCCAGTAAACAGCAATCCCATTATATACTTCCGGTAAAACATCACCCAGCTGGCCTTGTTAGCGTCTATGCTTATACACGTGGGCACGTCTGACGAAATGTTTCACTCTCGTTCTCCGAGTTCCTTTGTCCGATTGAGTTGAAATTTTCAGAGTTGATGGCCAATAGGTCGTGGTCTATTATGTTAGAAAACGACGCACAATAAACGACGCACGAAAAAGTAACGCCCGAAAAATTCGGGTTTCAAGGACGAGGCTTGCGTTTAAACAACACACAAGGTACCGTAACCCAAATTTTGAATTTCCCGCGTTTATTCCCACAATACAGTTCCCACCTTACGCCTAACCCTCACACTATAGTCTGCTGACCACAATACACTGCTGACCAGAATGTCCCTTAGGCTTAGGCTTACGCCTAAACGTCACACTATAGTCCGACCATTGCAGACCAGAATGTTCGTTGATCCGTAGAATGTATGCTCACCAGAATGCCCTTTAGGCTTACGCCTGACCATCACACTATAGTCCGACCATTGCAGACCAGAATGTTCGTTGATCCGTAGAATGTATGCTCACCAGAATGCCCTTTAGGCTTACGCCTGACCATCACATTAGAGTCTGACCACCCTTGCTGACCAGAATGCCCTGCTGACCAGAATACCCTGCTGACCAGAATACTCTGCTGACCAGAATGCCCTGCTGACCAGAATGCCCTGCTGACCAGATTACTCTGCTGACCAGAATGCCCTGCTGACCAGAATACCCTGCTGACCAGAATACTCTGCTGACCAGAATGCCCTGCTGACCAGAATACCCTGCTGACCAGAATGCCCTGCTGACCAGAATACCCTGCTGACCAGGATACCCTGCTGACCAGAATGCCCTGCTGACCAGAATACCCTGCTGACCAGGATAACGTCTGGCTGCTTGCTGACCAGGTCATATGGGTATACTACTGACGGAGATCGCCCTTGCCCGTCAGTCTTGCCCGTTGGTCGGGGGACCAGCCTGTATATTTTTTGACGTTAATTGTGGACTGGCAGGTATTGGTCGCACAATGACTATGTGAGAATCCATCGTTCATTTTTCTGCATTGTCAAGGGGGTTTCTGGTATTTTTTTTCAAATTGAACCCGGTTTTGACAAGCACTTATTTTCTGGATGAGCTTTAACCTGAATTCCACGCACCCTAAGATGGTTTGAGGTTCTAGTTACTGTAGCCACGTATTGCATGCGTTGGGTGTGAAATCGATTCAATATGCAACACACGTTTAATACACGGTGATCACTTCCGATGAATAAAGTGGGAAAAAACGCAAAAGAAACAGAAAATAGCTGATTGTCAAAACCTGGTTTTTGAAAAATGACCGCCAGGTAACCCCTTGACAGTGCAGGAAAGTTAGAGGGACGGATTCTTATACAGTCATTGTGCGACCAACGAGATTAACTACGCATGACCTTCCGGTTGCAACAATGCAGTTTACTCTCTTTAAAGGGGCTCCGCCATATATACGCGACCGAAACCAATCTCAATGAAACTTGGCACCGTAAGTGGGCTTGGTCCAAAACACTCACGGCCAAGAAAATTTTTTCCCATATCAGCTCCCTGTCTGAGCCAGGAGGGCTTGAAGGTAAAAAATTTTGACCCTACCTCAGCGCCTTAAAATTAAAATATCGATCTGTTTCGCATATTCTTTGTGTGCAGTTTGTTCACAAATCTTTCATAAACGCCTTGGGTCTAATTTAGAACCATATTCACTTTTTTGGCACTACCACAGCTCGCGCTATTTTGCCAAAACCACGTAAATTTTTCGGAAAAAATGTTCCGTTGTATTTTCCGGTCACATAGAAAGCACACAGAGCTTTTATATAAAGTAGGCAAGAAAGCCCGTATATCATGCTATTCAGGCGATCAATGACTAATTTTCCACCGCTGGTAAGTTTCGACAAAAGCTCGCTCAACTGTGGTGAACCTCAACTTTTTTTTGCCATTTTCTGTGGATCCCAAGCACACTTCTGTCTCATATTTTCCTATTTTAGTAACAATGTACCGAGGTGATATATGGCACGCTAGATAGCAAAAATATAATTGTTGTTAATTATGTGCAAATCTAGGTTGGTCTGCTGCATCCTTGGAGGTACGAGCAATAAATGAATTTTACACAAAATTCATAATTTTCGCAAATTTTCATTTCCGTCATATTTTTAGCCTATCTACAGTTGGGTAGGAATTGTGGCTTTTGCTGTCCGATGAAGCCCCAACGTTGTTGCTGTTTATCGATCAAAATCCAAAATTCTAGTTCTAACGTATCCTGACAAAAAATCGTGTTAATTGAGGTCCATGCGTTGGACTTGGAACTACAACCGGGCTTACAACAGGACCAGCGTCTGCGGTGCCTTCACTTAACACGACTTTCTCAGGATACGCTAGAACTAGAATTTTGGATTTTGATCGATGAACAACAGCAACGTTGGGGCTCCATCGGACAGCGAAGGCCACAAATCCGTCACAAATGTAGGTAGGCTAAAAAAATGACGGAAGCTAAAATTATCTAAAATTATGAATTTTGTGTAAAATACATTTATTGCTCGTACCTCCAAGAATGCAGATGGACCAACCTAGATTTGCACATAATTAACAACAATTATATTTTTACTATCTGGCGTACCATATACGGTACATTGTTATTAAAATAGGAAAATATGAGATAGAAGTGTGCTTGGGATCCACAGAAAATGGCAAAAAAGTTGAGGTTCACCACAGTTGAGCGAGCTTTTGTCGAAACTTACCAGCGGTGGAAAATTAGTCATCGATCGCCTGAATAGCATGATATATGGGCTTTCTTGCCTACTTTATATAAAAGCTCTGTGTGCTTTCTATGTGACCGGAAAATACAACGGAAAATTTTTTTTCGAAAATTTACGTGGTTTTGGCAAAATAGCGCGAGCTGTGGCAGTGCCAAAAAAGTGAATGTGGTTCTAAATTAGACCCAAGGCGTTTATGAAAGATTTGTGAACAAACTGCACACAAAGAATATGCGAAACAGATCGATATTTTAATTTCAAGGTGCTGAGGTAGGGTCAAACTTTTTTACCTTCTAGCCCTCCTGGCTCAGACAGGGAGCTGATATGGGAAAAAATTTTCTTGGCCGTGAGTGTTTTGGACCAAGCCCACTTACGGTGCCAAGTCTCATTGAGATTGGTTTCGGTCGCATATATATGGCGGAGACCCTTTAAAGTGAACAATTTTGATTAGGTACATGCATATTATGTCTCAATAACGCAGGTTGACGCACCTCAACCATGTCACGCGTCATAACATCATTTTGTGCAGCTAAGAGACGCCATACAAGCACAATAAGTGAGTTTGTGAAGAAAAATTTCGACCTCAGCAGTGAAAATATGACAAAAATTATTCCAAAACGACCCAAGATTTAAACGTTTTGTTCCTGAAAACGTTTTTTTGCCCAATCCCTGCATTAAAACGATGGGCTCCCCGATCCGTTCATGTCGCGAAAAATAGGACGCACTGCATTCGTTTTCGCACCGTGCAGTGTTTGTTGAAACATTTCCCTGATATTTCAAGGGATCGCATGTTGGCAATCGCTGCGAAGACATCTGTCGACTGCTGATGAGCAGCTGCACTGGTTAGTTTTTTATTTTGCGGTTGCGCGGGTTTTGCGCGCGAAGGGGGGGGGAATCCCACTTTTTACTCGCGGTGGGCCGCAGTTTGATCGTAAACCTCTAATTCAAATGTGTTGATTACTTTTGAAGTGCCAATGTTGATTGTCTCATTCAGTCCCATTCTATTTTGGCGACAGGGACCGGACACCGTCATTTTCGATCGAATTATTAAAATGTTCACTATGGTGACTCGTGGCTTAGCGCTTCATTGGTGATCGATCTATGAATACTTCTGATGCCTTGCTGCTGATCAAAAATTTCTGTTCCTAACTATAATCCGCATCCTATTTCAGCCGATCTGCGTCGCCGTGAAACATCGTCGATTCTGTCGCACTACTACCGTAACCTGACCAAGTATTACGGTAGCGAATTGCCTTTTACGCTGGCTGATGTGCAACGTTGTTACGACTTGGTGACCCCATTCTCTGTCATGTTCGCCCTGTACGCTACGCCCCTGGTGGTCAGTAGCTCGGTTGTTGGTTCGTCGCTTTTTTCTATACTACTAAAACAGGAAGACGTATAGTAACACTACGCCAACACGAGCCCGATTTCGGAGGTGGCAGATTGGTGAAACATTCAAACGTGGCCGCTGATTTGGGAAATGTTACACCTTGTAGAATATAGACGTGGTGCATGAGAATTTCTCTTTCTTTGCGTTTTGTAACTACACCACCTGCGAAATCGGGCTCGTGTTAGCGTTATTTGCCTATATGTATGTCTCTCTGGGCCCCCTCTTTCGGGGGTGGGGGGGTGTGGCACGGTTCAATTTTCAGGGGTAGCTTTGCGTATGCTAACGGGTCTTCGGTGGGCACGGGTCCGGTCTAGTTTCAAGAATATATTGGCTTCGATTAGAGTTCGTTGCTCGTTGGTATCAATACTGTCGCATTGCATCTCATAAACGGTCTTATCTATTTGTTTCACGAAATCGGGCAGCAGACTTGGCTTTCGTGTCTTGTTCTGCTCCGAGGTGAGTACACCTTTAAATCCCGATAACCTAAACCGACGTGTATTGGTCGCACAATGACTAAATCAGAATTCATCTGCCCTGATCTTCAGGTTCAACCTTAACCACTATGCTACTTGTATTTGTGACAAAACATTTTCAGCCAAAAATAATCTAGCAGATCAACCACGTTGCCGCAGGTCTGAAACATTCTCTTTACTACATACTTTGTGTGCGATCACGCAACGCAACGTCATTGCCCCGTCACTTTCCCTCTTTACGATTGAGGAAAAAAATTTGAACAATTCTTATATAGTCATTGTGCGACCAATACCTATGTATAGGCAAACTACGCCAACACGAGCCCGATTTCGCAGCTGGCAGAATAGTGAAACATTCATACGTGGCTGCTGATTTGGGAAATGTTACACGTTGAAGAATACAAAGCGGAGCATGATGATTTCTCTTTCTTTTCGTTTTGAATACACACACCTTCGAAATCGGGCTCGTGTTGGCGTAGTTTGCCTATATGTAATTGCTCAAAAGGTCAGCAAAATCAATGTTTTTTATACAACTGATCCTACACCAATTGTTGTATTCCAAATGAATCAGTGTGCATATTTTTGAAAATTAAACGGGTCCATTTCAGCGGATTTATCCGGCCCGACTGGGCCCGCAATCTTTGTCATTTTTTCCGTGATTTTTTTTGGCAGAAAGTTTCAATGAACAAGTTGCGTTCCAGGCAAGTGTTGATCACTTACTGGCCAAATTCGTGAGAAGTTGTTGTATTTTTGACAGAAAATCGCGACTTTTTTGGTTAAAAAGGTGGCTCGGGCGGGATACTGACATTTATGTGTGTCAGTATTTGCTTGACAAAAACAGCCGCTTTTCAGAAGGACCTCGGAAAGCCGATCGCATAGCGGAACTGCTTGGTCGATGCAAGGCGTGTATTGAAGACGTGAAGTCGACCAAACCGATGTACGACGAAATGAAGAAGAGACTGTTTTAGTGATCGTAGCTTTCTTTCTTTTACATCGTGTAAGGGCGAACTAAGGTTAAATCCGGAAACCGGAAATAATTTGCATACAAAAATACAAAACATTTCCGGACTCCGGAAATATTTCCGGAAAACGCAGAAATTTACATGCAAAAATAAAAAACCATGCATCAGAACACATACATACATAGCCACGAGCTCATGAGACGACTTATTTTGAAATTGACTTGAACGGATCCAATAATGTTCCGGTTCCACGTAATTCGGAAATGAAAGAAAGAGAAACGCATGTATTTTTTAAAAACACGCTCTCCACCTCGATGCGTAAATTCCCTTTTGACTCCCAAAACATTTGTGTGTTGAACGATGTTGCTGTTCGCGTAAGCACGCAACAAATTGAGGTCAGCCAGCTGGAACTTGTCATCATGCCTCTCGGCCCAATCTCTTTCTTTTGTTTGCGAAAACCCGTGCAACCGGCGCATTTTTGAATGTGGCCAAGCATGCTCTAAAACGAGTCGTCTCATGAGCACGTGGCTGGACTATACATATCTTATAAAAATGGGAAAATGCATGTTAATCGCCAAGTAACAACAGAATGTGTTCTAGCTTTACTGAAGACACTTTTTCAACACCCCGTACAGTAAAACCCAATTTTTTTAGACTTAGCCTGAAAGCCACCTTAAAAAATCAAAATTTTTGTGGGGATGATGTGTTTCATAATACCAGAACTTTCCATTCAAAAAAATACTAAAGAAAGGTTCTTGTCGGGATGAGGTTAAAAAAATTGGTCTTTTTTATATCAAACGTCTCGCCCCAAATGAGGCCCCCGGGAAAGAAATTGTGGAAATATTTTTGTTGAGTTCCGAGTGACTTTAACGAACATGATCATAATCACTTTGTATGCACGCGTGAGTCGATTTCGGCTGCAAAATCTGTTGATGTTCTGCTTCTGTGTCTTTTTGTGTGAAAAATCAACAAAACGGTTTATTTTTGACAAAGTTTTTAACGAAGATTGTAACTTTGGAAATTTGCCAAACCAAATCTTTCAACAAAAATGAGGAAAAACATTGGACAGTGCTAAGCAAACATTTTCCAAAAAAATAATAATTAAAACTTAAAAATTGCAAAAAGCTGCGCATGAGACGACGTTGGATTTGAACTGGGGGCACAGGCCGAGCGGTGTCAGCTGGAAGCCGACCCATCTCATCCCCAGTCCTCGTCTACAACGTACGCCTCCTAGTGTGGTGTTGTTTCGCTTGTTGTGCTCTTGCTTTACAGCGCGCACTCCTGTGGGCCAGGAGCTGTGCTGAGCGGTCGTCTAAAGATTGCTTTTATTATTTAGGTGGGTCGGTGAAACAGAATGGTGTTGGTAGCGTTGCATAATTAATCAATACTGCTGCAGTGTGCCCATGTTTGTTCTTTGCGTGTGCAAACACACACACACACACAGTGAGCAGAGACAAGCAATAATAGTGCACGTGCATCTTGCTAGATCAGGGTGCCTGTTGCACACACACACAGCACACCTGTGTACTGCAGCCTGGTGGTGAGTAAATTTATGACCGTTTTGTAACTGATGCGTGTCACTTCAGTCTCAACTCCAGTTCAAACAGTGCGCTCTGGAAAACTGTCAACTTTCCGCAGCCAGAAGAAACACTTCGGCAATTCCATTTCAATTTCAATTACAGTCTTGCCTCGATATCGTGAATCGATCGGGACATGAGTTTTCGTTCACTATTCAACATATTCACCATACAGAGCAGTAATCAGGAGGTTAACGTCCGATTGGGACCCAAACTTTCGTTCACAAAGTATATGGAGAGAGTCACTACACGGAGGTTCATTCTAGAGAGGGTCGACTGTATTTGCATCCGTGACTTTGCTATTCACAGTGATGAGAGGGAAACAAGACAACAGATGGGGGAATAAAAGAAATGTTCTGCCGTTGCCTGATCAAAAGGGGGAGCGTAAGTCGGCACAAGCTCGAGTTTGTTCCCGAAAGCAAATTTTTAAAAATTAATTCTCACAATTTAAACGCATTTCATTTTGTTTGAACGATGTTTTTGTGATCACTCATCGTATATAGTCAAATTTTATTGTGAAAGGCCGGATTCTGAGAGCATGCGATATCCGGTTGCCCGGTTTAAGTAGCAGCTTGTTTGGGGAAGACACATTGCCGAAGACGGCAATTTTCGCTTTCGCGTCGCGAACAAAATAAAACACGACAATTCCAGGCGTGTGCCCGACCCAATCAACCACTGTTTTTGAACCATTTGTTTTTTTACCACTGTTTTATCTGTCACACCTTGATAAAGATTTCTGATTTTCATGACTTCACTCCGCTCAACTGCTACACGGTCAACCTCGCAGACGGACTGAGTCTGGCCCAAGTGCTGGAGTGTGTCAACGATCTAGCTGTACTGCACGCGTGGTGCTTGAAACATCAGGGTACGTTAGTCATGTTCACCTGATGGTTTCGTGTCATGCCAACGCATGCGCAAAACTTCGCGAACACACGAAGTTACACACTTCGATTTTCACCTGTAATCTAGAGGAGTTTCCCGCTTAATGCCCCTCCCCCGATTAGAGCCCTCGGGTGCTCTAACTGGTAAAATTTTTCGTTTACCCCCCCCCCCCACCGAGGGGGCTGTGACCGATGTTGGTTTGATGGGTACATTGCCCTACATACACGTGACGCAGATCTTGCTCAACTGTATTGAACAGGCAGAACGAAATTCAAAAAATTGAGCAAAATTCTAAAAACTTCTGACCAGCACTGTATGTATGTATGTATGCCACAGACAGTGTCCCTTTGCAATTCAGGCGAGTGGGAACCGAAATTCAATCGTCAATCGAAGGAGGAGATCAACTGTTGGAAAGCGGGTTTCTCCGGCGTCAACAAGCAACTGGTCGAAATGGATCCCGTCTTGTTCGATCAGGCTGAACTTGATCAGGTTAGCAATTACCAATTAAAGATTACGATGTTGAACTGATCAGTTCAACGTCGGTCTCGCTTGCTCGTACAGTATAGTAAATACCGCTGATTCGCTGCCGTGCACTAAAATACGCCCCATAGTTAATGTCCAGTTCTAAACCCGAACGTTAACCACGTGCAACTATGAAACACTGCGCACAGCTGCCTGGCTGGCTGACAAGCTGCGCGTGTGTGTGCTTCAAATGTTTCAAAAGTTGATTTTCGGGTTTGGGACTTGACATGGGGCGTATTTAATTGTGCGGCAGCGAATTTAGAAATTTACTATACCTTTCGGTCCAGTGTAACTCCCCATTATGACCACCGCACTGCTGTAAAGGGCAACATGTCCTGGCTAATCCGCAGAAAAATAGGACAAGTCCTAAATCGTAAAAAGCGGATTAGCAAGCCCGCTAATACGTAGATACGGTTTATGGGCTTTTGCGTTGTGAATGCACACCAGATTGGCGGGTTAGCGGGTGTAAAATGTTGTTCGTCAGCTAACCGCAGTAGTATACCCATATGACCTGGTCCGCAATGGTTAAGCATAGGCGTCTGGACGATGACCTGGTCCGCAATGGTTAAGCATAGGCGTCTGGACGATGACCTAGTCCGCAATGGTTAAGCATAGGCGTCTGGACGATGACCTGGTCCGCAATGGTTAAGCATAGGCGTCTGGACGATGACCTGGTCCGCAATGGTTAAGCATAGGCGTCTGGACGATGACCTAGTCCGCAATGGTTAAGCATAGGCGTCTGGACGATGACCTGGTCCGCAACGTGATTTTGGGAGATGACCTGGTCCGCAAGGCATGATCGGACTATAGTGTGATGTTTAGGCGTAAGCCTAAGGGGCATTCTGGTCCGCAATGGTTAAGCATAGGCGTCTGGACGATTACCTGGGGCGCAAGTGTATTCCGGGGCGCAAGGCATGATCGGACTCTAGTGTGGTGTTTACGGCTAAGCTGTGGGAATAAACTGTGTTGTGGGAATAAACGCGGGAAATTCAAAATTTGGGTTACGGTATCTCGCATATATAACGACGAGAAAATTGAAAATTCTTCATTTTCGACAATTTGACGTAACGGTACGTGCTTTTTCATTTCATTTTTTATTTGTTGTTTCTTTGAATGCTTTCGAATCTGTTTTTTAAGGAATGGTCGTCAAGAAGGTTTTCCGAACCAAGTACGGCATCAAGATTCCCTTGCATCTCGGCAAGAGTCACTCGAAAAGTGGTTTCCTGCACGTCAAGAAGAATCATTACCCCAATTCGAAGATTCCTGGAAAGTCAAAATTCTGTGAAGGACTCGACATCCTTGCCTTGGTCCAAACAACACTCAACGCCGGAATTGCGGGCCACGACTACCGAAAAGGTTCAATACGGCTTGTCTGTCACTTCCCCTTCGTGATCGGCCGTAGGAATGGGAATGATTGTCATTGTTTGGTTGTTGCTATAGGCTTTGGCCCGTTTGAAATTCTTACTTTCTACCCCGAAGAATGTGGAATCGAATCGAGGAAAGGAAAATGTCGTTACCGAAGTGTCTTTCATCATATTCACTATCAGAAAGTTCCTCCTAAAACGTGTATGCACAAACATTTTGTTGTTGGTCCTTCTTGTAAAGTGTGTGATTGTAGTTGTCTTTGTGTGTCTTTCAATGTTCCCATGATTACTCAAAAAGAAAAGATGCTATTATCGAAATAAACGATTTCAACACAACAATTTTATTTCACGTTCACAG
>JASAMV010004750.1:0-121909 GCA_030248065.1 Rhynchonema sp. JSB1_4
AGTGTATATTTTATGGTCACCAAAGATGCAAGGACCCGTTCATGTCACTACAAAGACGGTGCACTGCATCTTATGACTCAAATAGCACCTTCGAGAATACCACCCATCCACTCACATCAAACGCATTGAACGCATTGAGAATGTTGTCCTTGGCCCTTGCGATTGTGTTGGTCGAATTCGCCACATTATCGTCTGCATGCCCGTTCTGTTCGTTGATCAGCGTGACCATTCGCTGCAGTCAAAACATCAATGTTGGGTTACGATAGGATTACGGTAGTGCACAAGAGAATCGAGAATGAGTGACAATAGAGCCAAAGACCTTGAATTCTTCGACCCGTTTCTTGCTGATTCTGGTCATATTGGCAGCGCCGAGTGCCTTTCGCCGCGAGTCGTCCCACAAACGATTACGGGCCTCTGTGAGTCGATGGGCGGTCTCATCAAGCGATTCAGATAGTTTCACAAATGTTGTGTCGTTCAACTGGTTGCTCTTTATGTCCTCCAGCAGTTGTTGTGCTTTCCTAAAAACATCAATTTTGCGGCATGAGTGAAAGAGTGTAAATTAAACGGCAAAAGGTTTTGTATTTGAACGTTAGGTTTGACTTAGGCCCGCACTGCCGCTGGCCGCTGTTTTTTTTTCAAACCCACTTATTCTGGATATTCGAAAATTTATTCCAGTAATTATTTTCGCTCACATCCGGTTATTTGTCAAACAAAGTACGGTCACGTGACCAAGGAAGATGCGATTCGAACCAGTCTGGTCGCCAAGCCTGCTGCCAATTGACCAGCAGCAGCACAAGCAAGCAAACCATGATATCAGTCAAAAACATCCCAGTTCCGATCCTTACGCACTTCAACTCCACATCCGCGTAGTTCTCCCTCTGTTTGATGTATTCATCCCTTTCCTTTATGGCCCTCATGTACTCCTCTGCCTGAGTCAACAAGGCGGTCGCATCGATACTACGTGTCGGGTCAGTGCTGCTCGCGCCGCGCGCAAAGTTGGCCAGTTGGTTGACTTGCTCTGAAGGATTATTTAGAGGTATACGTACCGTTTATATTTTGACCAGCGTAACAGTTGTTTCAAACGCGTGATAGTCAACTTTTACGCTGGTCGAATTTGGGGTGCCATGGGTACATCTCGAATTGTGCTCAATTCAAAAGGAATCATACCCCACGCTCTGCCATAGAGTTCCTGCATCTGTTTCTGCGCCATTTCCGTTTCTTTCAGCACAAAATCAATGTTCTCCTTCGACGCGTTGATTCGTTGATGCAAAAAGTTTGCCTGAAAATCAAGCACACCTTCTGGTCTGGTGACGGTTAAGAGGATGTAGTGCCCATCCATCTCATATGTTTTATAGGATTTGTTTGCATGTACGATTTATGTCCCACTAGCTACAGATTGACCTACGGTATGTATGTACAGTACATTAGACCGAGAAGCTGCGTGAAAACTGGTAAGTGTACCGTATAATTAGGGTTACCGCAGTTACGAAAAAATGTCGTCAACTCAAGTTTAGTCGCAGCTTTGGTCGTCAACTCAAGCAGCTGTACATGAACAAAGGTTAGACACGCAGCTGCCGAACCCATGAAAAGCAGTCAGCTGCCCGTCTAAGATATTACCACACCAATGTTACTTCACACACTTGCTATGTATGTACATGTGTTCAGTGGTTTTTTTTAAAAAAAAATTCGTTCCAAAAGTTAAAAAAAATTTTTTTTATTATTTCAAAATTCGAAAATTTCTCTATTTTTTTGCTCTAAAAGTGTTATTTTTTGCATAAAAATTGCTACTGTTGACATCACCTGACCCTACCATGGGTGTATTGGGTGCCATAACCGTTGTTTTGTGGCATCTAGACATAGTGCACACACTCACATGGCCTCTCATATGATCACACATGTGCATGTGACTGAAGGGGCATGCATTTATCCATGCAACAGACCCGAAAGCAGTGATTCGGTGTGATATTCACTCTATATTTACACTGTTTGTCACACATTTGTATTGGTCTTGTACCAAAAGGCAATAGTTTCACCCAAATTTGCCGTCTTGAGTGTCACAAAGCCACACGAAGGCACCCACCCCACGTGGAGGAAGTGTACGGGTGTGTACCTGACTACTGTTGGTACTCATTGACCATTGTTTAGTATTGTTTTCGTGTCGTCAGTGCTTTATGCACTTACCACACGTTATTGAAGAAAAATGCCACTATTTTTTGCTTTAGCGCTCATTTTTCTTCGTTTCTGGCAGTTTTTGGATGGAATAAAAAAAATTTTTAAATTAAAGAAAAATTTTTTTTAAAAATGGGGTTTGAAAAAATTTTTTTTTATTAACCACTGCATGTGATTTCATTAGGCGGTGAACATAAAAATAATCACCACACCTGTTCAATGACAGCATTGGCATTCTGCAAATATTTATCGGTGCTACCCAATTGCGCAATCATTTGCTGTGCGTTGTCTTTGCCTTCGTTGATTCCAGCCAGTCGTTCAGTCAATAGCACCGTGTTGTTGTCAACTTGATGCAAACGTTTCCATGGCACTGGCACCTGGCGCGCAATTGTCAGTACATTTTTGAGAATTTTAAAATTATTTTTTTTGCAAAAAGGTTCTGGCGCACCAATCCGGTGTAGTTGTAGGACGCGTAGATCTCCTCCATGTAGTCGACTTCTTTCATCAGATCCAGAGTACAGCCCTTGTCGCACGCTGGAATTTTGCAAGATCCGCCAGTTCATTATCTTCAAAGATTTTTTCGAACGCATAACTTAAAACCAACTCATAATGATGTTTCACGGACTTACGTTCGCAAATCGGTCCAACGAGCGCATGTCGGGGCTCACATTGTGAACAGTCACGGCCGGTCAGGCCGGACCGACACACACATTGACCTGAAAGGATGATTGCAATTGCAATGGTCATTGCAGTAATGCGAACACAAAAGTAGCAATGCATTATAAAAGCAGACAAGCAAAGTGAAGTTTGTGGTAACTGACCGTTCTGTCGGTCGCACAAGTCACTCAATGAGCCATGTGTGTGACAATTGCAGGGTCTGCACTTGCCGCCGGACTGGTTTGGATCGCCGTAATAGCCCTCCATGCAGCTGCAAGTTACAAGCTGGGGTAATCGAAATCGAGATTTTACGGATGCCACTGGTTTGTAGAACGTTGTTGTCAGACAGCTCAATAAACAGCAACTGCTACGCCGGTCGAAACAATGTTTTGGCTGAGGCACATTCAGGTCTGATCGGGGTCCGTTTCTCAATTCATTCTAAAATACCCGCCCAACCAGAAATCGCCAATAGCAATCGCAATACCTTTCACAATACTGTCCCTCGTATCCCTTGACGCACGCGTCACACGTGTAGCCTTTGCCGTAGCTGGACTGATGGCAAGTCAGACTGAAACTGTTGTCCTGAAGCGGGCACGCACACACTTTGCACGCGTCCGCCGTTTGCAGTTGCGCGTCGCCGAAGTAGCCGGGCGCACACAACTCGCAGAAATCACCCGTTGTGTGATGTTGGCATTCCTACGTCAATGGTGCAGTGGTCAACGATTGATTAGAGAATGTGGAGCTGGGATCTTGGTTCTGCTCTAGTCACATGAGGTTTTGTGCACGCAACTCCGGTGCGTATTTCGACCAATGAAAAATATTTGCTTCCAATACAGGTGATAAAAAAAGTTGAAGCTACTGCTGTTTCACAACATTAGGGAATTCCACAATAATCTCTAAGTGCCACGTTACCAAACCAGTTTCCTGACCGATCACCATAATTTTAGCGCACTCACCTTGCATACACAGGTCTCGGGTTCACAAGTGGTCGAGTGTCCATAACAGGCGCACGGCTCAGCGTCACCAACTAATGCCAGGTCGTCGGGTTGGTCCAGATAGTTGCTCACCCGTTTGCGACAGTAACCCTCGGCTGGGTTCTGAAATTGCTTTGTATTTACACCAAGTGGCACATGTGACTAACCACAATTGTTTCTAGAATACGAGTCAACCTGACAGGACGAGCCAGTGTATCCGACAGGACAATCCCCACAAGCTTCCACCCCGATGGCTGTGTTGTTGGCATTTGAGTCGGTAGTGTTGTCCCAGACGGCAATGTCGAGGCTGATGTCTGAATGCAAAGTTGGAATTTTTTTAATTTTTTTATTGCATTTTTATGTTGTCGACATAGTCATCAAACCTCATGTCATGCGTTATGGTTCGTCAGACAACACTGCTGTATTGTGTTCCCGAGCAAAAAAATCGGTCAAGCACCGGTCTGATCGGCTCGGCTCATGCACATGCATGTTTATTCACTAGGTACAAATCTAACCGCTCATTTCCGCCTGTGACGGGTTGTCGATGAATGTGCCTCGGATGAATATGTCCTGCACATTCTGCAGTGCGATCATCATTTGCTTTCGGGTCACTTTGATTTCGGGCGAATTCTTGTTCTTCCAGAAATCCTGCGCAGAGAGAACCGCTTTGACGTTTTGTCGGAGCGAAAGGAACTCACCAGACCCGTTATTACGGACGAAATTGCGGCTTGAAGGTTGTTAGAACTCAGTTCAATCAAATGGTATTCTCGAACCTCTCGCAGTTTGATGCGGAACTTTCCGTTGTCGGGCGGTGCTTCAGTCGGGTAATACTCCAAATGAATGCGATGGTTGCCAACCAAAACAACCAGCGGGAAATGCGCCCACATTCGCGCATCAATACTCGCTGCACCGTTGCCTGTGTGAAACATCAACTCAATTGTACAATCTACCCTATGAATGTTCATATGACCGGGAGCTGTCAGTTTCGTGCGCTAAATTACAACACAGAGTGGTATCATGAGGTCAACCGCAGGCCTTCAGAACAACCTGTCGGTTACCAGAAGATTTCAGGTATATGCAGAGAAGTCACTGCAAAGAAAGTGCACTGTATTCTCCAAACTACTGTTCATTGCGAACCAACCAGAATATTGTTCCTTGTTTGTCACCCTGAATCGCAAGTACCCGTTGTATGACGACACACGATCACCAAGGAAACGTTGCGGCAGCGGCCAATAGGCAGTGTTGCCCGGCTGGGGCGTCTCTGATGTGTAGCTGCAAGGGGCATACATATTGGGAGTTGTCATGTGTGTGTGTGTGTGTGTGTGTGTGTGTGTGTGTGTGTGTGTGTGTGTGTGTGTGTGTGTGTGTGTGTGTGTGTGTGTGTGTGTGTTTAGAACTCAGTTTAATCAAATGGTATTCTTGAACCTCTCGCAGTTTGATGCGGAACTTTCCGTTGTCGGGCGGTGCTTCAGTCGGGTAATACTCCAAATGAATACGATGGTTGCCAACCAAAACAACTAGCGGGAAATGCGCCCACATTCGCGCATCAATACTCGCTGCACCGTTGCCTGTGTGAAACATCAACTCAATTGTACAATCTACCCTATGAATGTTCATATGACCGGGAACTGTCAGTTTCGTTCGCTAAATTACAACACAGAGTGGTAACCATGAGGTCAACCGCTGGCCTTCAAAACAACTTGTCGGTTACCAGAAGATTTCAGGTATCTCCAAACTACTGTTCATTGCGAACCAACCAGAATATTGTTCCTTGTTTGTCACCCTGAATCGCAAGTAACCGTTGTATGACGACACACGATCGCCAAGGAAACGTTGCGGCAGCGGCCAATAGGCAGTGTTGCCCGGCTGAGGCGTCTCTGATGTGTAGCTGCAAGGGGCATACATGTATGTGTGTGTGTGTGTGTGTGTGTGTGTGTGTGTGTGTGTGTGTGTGTGTGTGTGTGTGTGTGTGTGTGTGTGTGTGTGTGTGTGTGTGTGTGTGTGTGTGTGTGTGTGTGTGTGTGTGTGTGTGTGTGTGTGTGTGTGTGTGTGTGTGTGGGTGGGAGTGTGTGTGTGTGTGAGTGTGCGCATAGGATTCAGATTCAGCTGACTATCAGAGCTGATAAATTTTGCATTACCAGGTAACATCAGTCGGCGTTACGTGCGTTGCGCACAAAAAATCGGCAAGACATTAGCATATCTTGTGAACAAGCTGCGGTCCCCATTATGTTGTGGATGTGGAAACTGCGACGAAAACAATAAAAGCAACATAAAATCACCCCAAGAGCACACCTCTGAGGCATGCGTTTGAACAGCTGATAATATCGTTCGTAGTCAAGCCGGACCGCAGCGCCGCCTTCGAAGTGCGCCATTCGATCGTCACTGAACAGCTGCAAACAACACAAAAGAATTGCATTTGTGATTGAGCGGGAGCAAGGTTCTGGAGAATACCGACTAACCGGTTGCCAGACATAGCTGCTCTGAATGCAGAAATTGGTGCGATTGAAACAAAAGCAGCTGGTGCAACCGGATGGGTTGTCGACCTCGAGACTGAACGAGTTCGGATTGCATTTTTGGCATTTCAAACCCGCGACGTTGTCCTGCAAGTTAAACATACAATTTGCAAGTTGCATTTTCCAGTGCACACAATCGCATTGCGTATGCTTTGTACCACCTTGCACTGCTGCGGTCATCTGAGATTGCATCAACTTGCACACAAAAATGCATGCACCCACCTTGCACGGACACTGTCCATCGCCATCGCACGCACAGTTCCTGCCGGGTATGCATTCGGACTGTTGTGTGCCAGCTGCATTGCATTTGCACTGTTTGCATGTCGGGTAGTCGAAATGTCCGTGCGTGCAACTGTTGCACGTGCGACCAGTGTAGCCGGTCTTGCACCGACATTGACCCGACACCACGTCACAGTCGGTTGACACCGAACCTGAAAATACAGACACATCCAATGTGCATACTCAAACATGCACGTATGAAAATTTGATTGTGGCTAGAATATGCATTTTGCATTTTGAAGAAAGATATTTTGCCATTGTAATACAAATGTGATGATGCTGACCTCCGTATTCACATTGGCACTTTTCGCATCCCTTATATGCATCGTAGTTCCACGTGTCGGGCGCACAGTTCTCGCAAAGGTCGCCCACTGTGTTTTGGGGACATTGACATTCACCTGATACTGGGTCACACACTTGACCCGGTGCTGGACACACTGGGCATTCTGGAATGGATTTGGGTTACTGTATGTATAGCTGAATGATTGGCGGATTATAGTGCCAGTTGTACATTGCATGAATGTCTATGGAGCTCGTTTGAACTTGCAAGTGACTTGGTCGTCTCGGAGTAGTTTACCTCTACCAGCTAACATGGTGAAAGAATACATCCAAGGACATCAAATTCGTCACTACAACACTTACGAGAATACGAACTAACGTTTGCAGCCGTCGGCCGACAGCCCGTAGAATTGCGGCTGGCACGTGTCGCATTTGAGCCCGGTCACGCCATAGCGACACTGACATCGACCACCAATCATGTCGCACGTGTTGTCGACTGCACCCAGTTCGTCGCAGTCGCACTTTTGGCAGCCTGAATTTTCAGAACTTGTTTTTTAGATAACTTGTGCCGATTGGCCGGCTTGTGATGGGGTCCAAAAGAATCGGTTCTGTCATGGTTCGATTTAAAGATTTTTTCTTCGGCATTGCTCTTAGCGTTAGGGCTCCACCAGATAGACCCGAAACATACATTTTTTTCTATGGGTGATATTTTTGAAACGGTGTAAAGGTCAGTTGGGTGTAAGGGTCGGTGGAAAGCTCGGTGTGAAAAAGTTCAGTGTAAGCTTCAAACAGTGCACGCTGAGCCAGCAGCAGACGCGCGTTTCTAAACGAAAGGTTAACTTTGACAGTCTGCTGTGCAAGTGTAAATCGTCTGTTTGCAATATTGTTTGTTTAGGCTGGTTGCACAAGCGTTTTTAAACGATATTTATAAATTTCGTGACCTTTTATGGAGCCGTTTTGAATTCGTGCTGCGATCAGTTAGCGGCATCAATTTTTTTGGTACCGCCGTCAGTGAATGTTCAATTTCTCAATAGCCTCACGGCGGAATGTCAGGCAACTTAAAAATATTCCTTTAAAACGTTTCTGCAACCAGCTTAAATGAACTAGATTGCAAACAAACGATCTACATTAGCACAGCAGACTGTCAAAGTTGACCATTCGTTTAGAAACGCGCGTCTGCTGCTTGTCCAGCGTGCAATGTTTCAAGCTTACGCCGAGCTTACACTGAACTTTCTCACACCGAGCTTTCGACCGACCTTTACACCCAACTGACCTTTACACCGTTTCAAAAATATCACCCTATGTCCATGTTTCGGGTTTTGAAATAAAAACCCGAAACACGAAGCATGATAATCGAAAATGTTTCGACTGACGGTATAAGTTGTTCACGTCAGCTGCAAGTGGCAAGACCGAGACATTTTCGAATATCATGCTTTGTGTTTCGGGTTTTTTTCAAAACCCGAAACCCGAAACATGGACATAGAAAAAATTTATGTTTCGGGTTTCGTGTTTCGCGTCTATCTAGTGGAGCCCTTAACCTTACGTTGGCTAAGCCAATGATTTAATTTATCGGTATTTCTTTTATCGCCGCCTGTTGACCAAAGCACGATCCTTGTGGGGTGCAATCCCCAGGACTGTCTCTTCCTGAGTCTGCCGATTTGACACCAACTCAAATGGCCAGCCTCTTCCATCACAAATTGGTGCTTCGCTAATTTTTAGCCAATGTAAACCATTGCCCAACCACTGGTAAACTAGCCCATTCCTGGCAACAAAACCAACCTTTTCGACTGGTGATGTTGTAGTATCCGGGTTCGCACTCAGCACACTCCTGCCCGGTCACATGTGGTCTGCAGATGCACTGACCGCTCTCCGAGTCGCAGCCCCCGTCCTCAACCGAGCCGTAGTCGTTGCAGCCGCAGTCTGTGAAACATTTGGATTAATATAGGTGATAGCACACTGTGAAAAATTGGAGATATTTACTCAATTATTGTCTGCACTAGACATGCCAATTCGGAACCAGTCACGCAAAAAATGCGAGAGTGTGACAATTCGGAAGTTAACGGCAGGTCAGGAATCAGAAAATGGTTCACAAAAAATTACCAGACTAAGCAAAAAGAAAGAGAAAATCATCATCATACACATACGTACAGGAGCATCCAATATTGGAGAATCCGTAGTACCCGGTCTTGCACGAATCACAATGTTTGCCAAACACGCCCACTTTGCACACACATTGACCACCGGTCGGGTCACAAACATCGTCGATCGAGCCCGTCATATTGCACGCACATTTGGGACAGCCGGCATCCACGTCACCGTGACCGTCCTGGTATGTATGTGTCTATGTACAATCAGTTGGAGAATACCACGCTACTCGTATGGCGCCCAAAACTTGGTGATCTTATCGGATTTTTTCAAAGAAGGATATTTAAAATACGTGTTGATGTCACAACATTGCATAATTTTAATCAGCGTAGACGCTGTTTCAAGTTATTCACTTTGTATGATGGTCATAATTAGTAGACCCACAAGGTCCTAAATTCAGAAACTGTCACTATAGCAAATTTCCAATTTTGCTCCCGCACAGCAAAGTACGCCCCATAGTTAAGGTCAGGTTCTAAACCCGAAAATCAACTTGTGAAACATTCAGACAGCCACACACGCAGTTTGCCAGCCAGCCAGGCAGCTGCGCTCAATGTTTCAGAACCGCCCGTGGTTAGCGTTCGGGTTTATATCTTGACATTAACTATGTGGCGTATTTTACTGTGCGGCAGCGAATTTGAAAATTTACTGTACCAAACTATAGCAGGTTAAATGATGATTCCCTCATCAAGTTTGAAACCCCATCGACATATATGTACATATACCTTCCTATCGAGCGCCAAACTTAATAAGCAGCTTACCAAACAAATGTTGCACTGCATTCCGCGGTAGCTGTCCGTGCAATTGCAGTAACCCGATTGCATATCGCACTGCAGTGACTCGGAGCCCAGTCGATGGCAGTTGCACGCTGCAAAAGGTCAAGGTCACAGTGTGCTTTACCGTTCAGGCAAGAATGTCAATAAATTTTTACAACATTTTCTGGTCATAAGTTTGATTTTTTTGCTGCACTAATAATTAAGGAATAAAAAAATGAATTACGTTTGCAATTATGATCGAGCGCCGATCCGTAGTGATTTGGTTTGCATTTCTCACAATGGTCCCCCTCCGTGTTGTAGATGCATCGCAGACATTTGCCAGTCTCACGGTCACAGTAACCCACTGAGAACAGATCGACATTGCCATTACAGTCGCAAGGCTGACACGTGCCGTTCACTGCAGTCGGATCACCCCAGTAACCATCGTCACACCTGAAATATTGGTGAGGTACAAACATATAGGTTGAGGAAATATCGGCACATTCTAGAAAGAATTGTGCGTGGCACACATTGGTGATTGAAAAACACCGCAATTTTACTATAGTGTTTCCTGTTTTTCTTGGTTCAAGGAAACAAGCGGGCCCGTGTTATAACTGAACTTCTAGTTGAGGTCGAGATCACATTTTGACTCAATCACGCAGCTGGCAAAAAACGTGTCAACGTTTGCCTGTAGAATCTAACAACAGCAATGTTTCACATGCTAGCTGTGAGCTTTGTGCGCGTGCGCAGCCAGCATGTCAATGAAACATTTCACCATGTTTGCTGCTGAGTGTCGTGCTTGGATTAACAAAGACACATTCTTAATCTCTTTCATTAGTTTTCTGAAATCTCGACCCCAAACTGGAGTTGAGTTATAACACATATATGGTTGTTTGTTTCCTTTGCCTTGCATAAAAAGGAAACACTATACATGTTGTGGACTATACTGTATAGTGTACATGACGTACGCGATTTGTGGGCTCGCGCAACGTAACGCGACGTAATGTTGTGAATATGTTGAGATTTCGATGGCACCAAAGTTCTTACTAATCATCCTGTGGGTGTGTGCCTGAGAACCGCCTTTTCGCTGGTCGAGGATAGTGGCATATTTGTCAGGTGACGAAAGGTAGACACAAAATGCACCTGCACCGTGACAAATGTGGTGCAGTTGCATGTGTCCAGAACAGCCAAAATCTGACAAACAGCCCCCGCATCCCTAACCGTTCACATTTCTGTCCCACGTATCCCCTCTCACACGCGGTGCACGCATAATCGGTCGACCCGGTGACCGTGCTGTACTCAGCCAACATACAGGATGGCGAAAAGTTGTTTTCCTCATTCAACAACGGACACGCACATTGGCTGCACGCACCATCTGGACCACGCAGTGACGGATTGCCGTAGTAGCCGGGCAGACAGCGCTCGCAGTTGGCACCCGTCGTGTTGTGTTGACAAGCCTGAAGATACAGAGGTAAGCGGTTGGTTTGGTGCGCCCCCCTGTCAGGTAGGGTACGCATGGGTGCCGTGCGTATAATGACGTCATGATATGCAGCAGGTGCTCTCGTCATTGGCCTCCATCCGCACTGTGAATATCTGCACGTGATCAACAGCAATTGGTTCCCGATTCGAGTTCAAACCTGCTAATCACCATGCATATACAACATGGTGAATCTTTCCATAGCGCTGGTTCCCTTTTGCAAGTTCCTAATAAAGTTGGTAGTCAGCAGGAGTACAAATGCCCGTTATGCTTAATACAGCACTAATAAATTTAATGGCTTGTTGCAAAATGTCATTGTGAAACATCAGCCAGCTCACCGTGCACTGGGCGTTGTGCGGATCGCAGGTGAGTGAGTGATCGTTGCATTCACATTTCTCGCACTGGCCGTTCATCAGAATGTTGTTCACTCGGCGGTACCCGGGGATGCATTGCTGGAAATGTAGCAATTATTGTGTGGTTTTCTACACAATTGGTGTGAATGTTGAAACATCTGGGGTCGGAAAAAGTACTGATCATTGTGTGGCTATCACGCAATTCGAATGAATGTTCAAACTTCAAATACACGTCGATAAAGCGGCACTGATGGTGCGGTTTTCTACACAATTATTGTGAGTTTGAACACCCACCTCGCAACTCAATCCCATCATATTTTCTGGGCACGTGCATTTCTCAACTCCTCGCATGTACTCCTCCGGGTCGGGGTATTCGATCGCTTTGTCTAGCGCGACGCCATAAATGCTGAAATTGGTGTTTAATAATGAAACATCAATAAACAAAGTCGTTTGAATGTACAGTATGCTGATGGTTTCCGTCAATCAGCTGTTCAAATTTCAATTTCTCAGCATTTCCCACTTCTGTTTCTAAAAAAGGAAGAGTAATGTCTGCCGTGGGCAAGCGTAACCCGACACTTCATGCTCATCGCATGTTTCGATCATACCGTCATTGCGTCATTCCACTACAGTAAGCGTGCCGGAAACGTAAGGGCGGACTTAGGTAGAACACGGAATCCGGAATCCGGAAATATTTCCGGATTCCGATTTCCGGATGACTTTTTCATTTTTGCGTTTTCCGGAAATATTTCCGGAAAACGCAAAACCAAAATTTCATCCGGAAACCGGAATCCGGAAATATTTCCGGATTCCGGATTCCGGATGACTATTTTATTTTTGCGTTTTCCGGAAATATTTCGACCAAACAGCACGCAGAAACTGCTGTTCGGAGTTGTCGTTGATGTGTTCGCTCCTTGTTATACAATTTTATGCACCTGATAAATACATACTATACATTACATTAAGCTGCGCTATGACCTTTGTTGCTGATTTGTTTAAATTACATAACACGATCTAGGGATACATTGCTTTTTCAAACCAATCACTTTTTTAAGTATTTGGTGCAAGTTTATTGTAAGCGATGTGACTTTTGCTCCAGATTTAATACCTTGTTGTTTTTAACTGCATTTTGTTCACGAATGTGAAACGTCATTTTAGTCGCATATGATGAGATATGCATCGTAACAAACAAATGAACAGATAAACTGCAGATGTAGGTAGGTACAAGGGCGAACTTCTGCTAACCTACAACCAAATTCTTTGATGAACAGCAAGGTACGGTAGGCAAAAAGTGCGGGTGGTGCAGGTGAGCGAGTAACTTGATTAAAAAGTTTGCGACAATACAGGACAGATTGTTTCATAGTCATGTAATACAGTACAGGCTAATGTCCATAACTGTTATCACCATGTTGAGGTCTGTTCAAAATATTTGGCATTACCGTATAAAAATGTTCACCAATTTGATCTGACCTCCGCTAGAAAACTTTATTTCAGCAATAACCCAACTAAATTGATCATTTTTCATTGAGACGACACAATGCGAACAAATCCAACAATAAACAAAAGACTCAACGACAGAACGACAACGTACACAATCATTACCATGTGCGTTTTAAATTCCTATTGGACATAAATATTCTTTGTTCGTTCGAGGAACCTGATGACTTGACGTCCAGACTTCATTTCCGGAAAACGCAAAACCAAAATTTCATCCGGAATCCGGAATCCGGAAATATTTCCGGAAAACGCAAAACCAAAATTTCATCCGGAAACCGGAATCCGGAAATATTTCCGGAAAACGCAGGTGGTGTTCTGCATGCGGAAATAGTTCATTATTTTTGCATGTAATTATTTCCGGATTCCGGATTTAACCTAAGTTCGCCCTAAAATACTTGGGCTTGAAATGCTGCTTCGCGAGCACTCGCTGTGACGCAATTTATTGACTCTGTCTGCAGCACTACCCAGGTGTGGGCGGGGTGCGACCAAATTCACTAAGGTCTGAATGCGCCAATAAGTTACACATGTTTGTACACTTCAAGTTTTGGCGCAATATGCGAGACAGGACCCGAACTAGAATTTTGATGTGTTAAAAAATAAACGTTATTATGTCAAGGTGGTGGATTTGTTAATCCTCAAAACTTGTTCGAATACAGTTCAAGAGTGACAACGTCACATTTTACGCCTTTGTGCGTGCACCCTGATGATCTGGAAACTGGTTTATGCAATATGTGACACTTGTTTGGAAGGTTGCACGATTTGAAGGATAATTCCCATTCACAAGTTCTCATGAACGAAGTATCGACCTTGGGATGTTTGTTTGGAAAAGTAATTTTGCATCACAAAGTTACTTTGTTGCAAGCTTTATAAACTACATACTGTGTGTGACACGTGATTTCAAATCGTGAATTGTATTCCTTAATTTCAGAACCACCAGAACGCTTTGTGAATCTTCGAGTGTTCAGAATGGCGCGAATGCGAATGCGAACCATTCAATTGCAGCTGTTATTCCTACTGCATTCGTTTGCGATTACACTCACTCTGGCGCGACCAAATTCAAGCTCAGAGGCCACCAGCCTCAACACAGACGGCGGTCACCAACACAAATTGCTCTTAATCCGTCAGACAATGCGCGTATTGGGACAGGCCTATGCCAGTGTCGACAAATTATCGAACCCAACAGACAACCGAAAGGTGCTTGTGCTCAAACAGCAACGATCGGCGGCGCTGCAGCCTACAGTAATTGCGAAGAGCATTTATCACGAAATGGATATCATTCGACAAATGAATGATAACTGAAAGGATTTAAATGGACCACTTTATGTACATACGTCGCGGTGACCGTCAAGTACAGATAAACACATGATCACTTGCAACTGTGAACCGTTGTGATTCTATTCATACTTGAAATTCTCGCTCCACTTTTAGATCTGTGATTTGATGCCATTCACACACATATACTGTAGATCTGAGAATTTTCAACAAAAAATTCAAAGGTAACCTTGACTGTCTCTGATTGACCACATAGACGGCTCGTATCAACAACAATCTAACGTTGGACAGTGCACGCATGAACTCGCGTTTGCTCACTGGCTGGCGGGTGTTGGCGTTGTACCTGATGTTTCACAATTATTATTGTCAATATTGTGAAAAAAACTTGAGAAGTACAATGGGTCAGAGTCAAGCGATCATGACTGTGACGAGGTAGATTTTCGTTGTCTATCTGTGTGATCGTATTTCACGATATAGGTACAGTACATATGTACATGTAAAGGCAAACTACTCCAACACGAGCCCGATTTCGCAGCTGGCAGAATAGTGAAACATTTATACGTGGCTGCTGATTTGGGAAATGTTGCACGTTGAAGAATACAAAGTGGAGCATGATGATTTTCTCTTTCTATTCGTTTTGAACACACACCACCTTCGAAATCGGGCTCGTGTTGGCGTAGTTTGCCTTTACCTGCTGTACGTACTGATTTTATGGCACTCGTCTTGACCAGCGTAAAATTAGTGCACTACGTAGGGGAACAAATTTTAAGCTAATTTGTACATTACTAGAGGAACGCTATCGCAATATGTGACCTGTACAATATAACTGCGTTGGCCTTGCCGTAGTCGCAGCTCTTCAAGCCTCTGATTCGGCCCAATAAAAGCAAAAACATCAAGAATATTATTATTCGCACCAATCATTTCCGCGCTCAATCAATCGAACTTGAATGGTCGTGTTCTCTCGGTCTGGAAATTCCCGTCGGCTGTGATACTCGAGCTTGATATCGTTGCCCTGTAAATCGTGATTGTGCGAAAAATTTACCCTGATTTTCATGGAGATGCTTAATGATGTCCAACCTCAATGATGACGTCAGCAAAGGGTGACGAGTATCCGTTGGTCGATTCGCCCACGTAGTACACAAAGTACTGAAGCAGACCAGTGTAGCTCGTCAGCTGCAATACAGATGCTGCAGATACAGCTCGCGTGATAAATTGCGCGAAAACATAAGCATAAATAGCATCAACATCTATGTAACTTGCTGAATACAGGTATTGTGCTGTTGTAGCTGCCATTGAACTACACATACATAAGTGGCACGCAAGTGAATCCCGAAAGTCATGTCACCAAAGGCAAATCCTTCCGATCCGATTACAAGTTCGATTAACTTTGCATCGAATTGTTTGCTCACCAGGTTGCCGGTGTATTCCTCCGGTGCTTTCCAGTAGACCAAACTGGGATCGACAATCTTGTGTCGTTCCAGCGAGAGTGACGTGCCAGTCTGTTCCGGTACGACCACGGCCCGTCGACCGTCGTTGTCGCTCAACGTCCAGTTGTTCAGATTTTGGATCTAAAGGAAGTCTATGTAGCTACGGTTGCGACTCAGGCCGAAATACCGCAGCCTCAGACCAGAAAAATCGTGTCGAGACCTGTTTTGTTTCGTATAACTCACACCAAATTCAAAATACACGTCCATTGTATCTATACGCAAAATAGGTACCGAGCTCAACAAAAGTGCCTATATTGCAGAATCTGACAAGCTTACTAAATCGCCATTGCCAGTGTACGGAAAAAGCATCGAAAAGATGTAGTGGAAACATTGAATAAAAAAGAGAACTGGAGTGTGTGCACATGACGAATCGAACCTTTGATCGAGCCCAATCGAACTGCTCACATTCAGCGCCGACGCCGAAACAGAAACATTGCTGACATCCGTCCGGGTTCTCCTCGTCCAAATTGATGTGTCCGGCTTTGCACTTGTCGCAGTACATGCCCTCGACGTTCCGCTGAACACAACACGATCATGAGTGTCTCTTGCATTTTACATAGTATGTTGCCAGTTCCACTAATTTTTTTCAGCATAAAAGTTACAGTATGTTCATTAGGTAGATGTCTTTAAATAAACGGTTTTTGTCGGCTGTGGAAGATTGTCGGTATTTGTAAGTCTAGAATATCCTAAATTCAAGAATGTCAAGTTTGGTCGAATAGACAGCTACAATGCTTTTCTCTTGCACTACATTTAATCCGACTCACCTTGCATTGGCAGGGTTCCTCACAAGTTGCGAAATTGGCGGATCCATGTCTGTTACAGGGACACGGGTCGCACGTGGGATAGTTGCGAAATCCGAGTGCACATCGGTCACATTGACGACCGCCAAACCCGACTTTGCATTTGCAGTCGCCAGGCAGCTGGAAATACTCGATTCACACAATCACATAATTGCGACAATATTGCGCATTACAAAGCAGAATTGCTTAGACACTATATAGTACGTCACCCACCACCCTAGTTATCATGCCCATTGAGCAACATGAAACTTCAGGCACACGCACATGATTTGGCCGAAAGTCCGGAACGATTGCGCCATCGCCTCTGATGGCTGTTGCCCTTTCAATACTCATGCTACAAACCAGAAAAGAACAGTTTCTCGAATACGAACCATTCCATCCGGAGCCTGTGTCTCGTCCTTTATGCAGTTCGCGTCCAACGATCCGTCGACGTTGCAGTCACAAGGCTGGCACGCGTCCGGTCGATAATGCGACACGCCCTGCGCGCGATAGTACCCGTCAGCGCACGTCTCGCAGTTGATGCCCGCCGTGTTGTGCTGTAATATGTGTGGTACTGTAGACTGCTACAGTAACCCAGTCCGCTACTGTGACTCGGTCCAGCTACCGTTAACTACTGTAGTCAGTTCATAGTCAGTTACCGAACTCCAGTCGGCTACACAACTGAGTTGAATCCATTCAGTTGCCGCTCCAACCCGACTGTAACACAGTGGCTGGTTGAACTACCGAAACCCACTGTATTACTATGTCATTCAGTTACCATAGCCAATTCTAGTACCGTAACTCAATCGGCTGCGGTCACACACCTGACAGTCCACGCAGCGTCCACCGCCTTCAAAGTGTCCCTCTGGTGTGATGCTGGTTCGGGCTTTCTCCACCTCGTCATCGTACTCACAACGTTCGGCGTGCGAAAAACATTGACATTCTACAATCAATTTTTTGTATATTTTATTTTCTCATACTTTAGCATATTGAAATTCAAAATTTATTTCTGAAAAAACCGCACGTTCGCAATAGTTCGGCGTTTCGACTGTGCCGGGCGCCCATTTCTTCTGATTGAACAGCGGGCAACATTCGCTGCACGACGCGCCGCACGTGTTGTGCTTGCATTCGCATTGCAATTGCTGTGAGTATAATTGCGCTTTGGATGGTTGGTATTCTCGAAAGTAAACGACACTGAAGGACCACAACATACCCCGGTGATCGGATCGGTCGGGCATCGTTCCGCGTGACCGTAACAAATGCATTGACCCCCGATACTGATGTCTTTGATCGCGTAGAAGTACTGAAAATATAGAAATGTTGCAAACAAATGGAGATAAGTACAGTACATATATACCTGGCTACAATTTTCGGAAAAAATCAATAAGTAAATGTAAAGTCTACAACACCAACCCTTCTGGTGACGGACTGGTCCAACAAGTCGTGATTCTGCTGATGATGCCTCGTGATCACCATCAAATCCGCGTTCAATGTTCGAATCTTTTGAAATCGAAGACGAATGTAACGGGCGCGTGTGAATGCCTGAAAGAGTGAATGAAACATTCGATTATGCAGAACTAAGCTTTATTTTGCCGATGATGTCATGTGTTGCAGCAATATTGCTTCGCTCACGCTCAACGAAGAAACGCCACTCAGATAACAGCCGTCTGCGCATCAGTAAATAAAAAAATTATCAGATGGAATTTTTAAGAGTGCAAAATCTCTTAGGGCGCCCTCAGTCATAGTGGAAAATGGAAAATGGAAATGAAAAAATTTTGCATGTCCAAGTTTTCCATCTTCCATTTTCCACTATGACTAAGGGCACCCTCAATTAACCTGTATCTCGGGACTTCTCGTCACGACGCCCGGTCGACCGTTCACCAACGAAACATGGACTTCACCATTCTCCAGTGGGTCGAGACGCGAGAAATGTGATGTGCAGATGACCTGAATGGGCAAGGGAAGTGGCCTAGGTCTGTTGTGATATTAAGTGATTTGGAGAATACGAACCTCGTCGTCAGTCTCGAATCGTTTGTAGGCCTTGCTCGCCGGGATACCGAACAGACGTTGGCACTCGCTGTCCGTCGATGCGAAATATTGCCAGGCTGCAAGCATTTTTCGTTTTTCGCTTTTTAGCGAAATTCTGCGTAAAAATTACAGTCTGCTTAACGGTCAACTGATCTGGATCAGCCAGTTTTTACCTCCAAAAACTCACGGTAATTATAGCTGTAGTATAACGTCACCGTATTCAGCGTAACGGTAATGATAAGGTTAAAAGCAGATTTGCGGACAAAATATTGTAAAAGAAACACTGATCATAAGAGGATTTTAATACAAGGAAATGTTACTGTGTGCTTCATATTCAACATGAATGTTTTTTTCGCACCAACCAGTGAAGTTCTCTCCGTCGAGTGACCTTTCCAAAATCCACACTCCCGGTCGTGGTGCAACGGCCGCTTTCATGATCACGTACGCCACTTGGTATTGCTGAAACATCAACCAATAATAGGCAATGGAAGATATTTTGTAGCGTTTGGGCCATATGTATACAATGTGAGTCAGACCGTTTCGAATGTTCCATATCTGTTTAGACCAGGTACCTGTTGCGCCACGATTGTATGTGTTTCGGACCAGGTACCTTTTGGGCCACACGCACAGTATACATACCTTTAATTTGGGCCAGACGTTCATTTTTACTCGAAGATTTTTGGTCACGTGGTAAGTATGTATCTTGGTCGTACCAGACCACATACTGCACTGTTTTAGCACGTTTAAAAGTTGAACGTGTTTATTGGGTCACCTGGCATTTACACTGACGAGGACCTGTACTCTATGTAGTACCTGTCCGTGAGACAACATGTGAAACCTGAAACACAGTCACCCAAGAAAGACGCTGCACAATTTCACAGTGTGTGGGTGCGACGGTATATCCGCTTGCTGTTGGCACATTTTTTGGCACATGTAGGAACATCTTCCATGATTTTCTCATTTTCAGCGTGACTTGCATGCACTATCCAGCAACATAACAACCGACGCAAGTACAACCCCCGGAGCAAAATACTTTCCCCCAAATTGCTTGTCATAACTGTTTATGTGATTCTGTGATCAGACAGGAGAGCAAGCCTGTTCACACAAACGTACACCAAGATGCAAGGTAACAGACAGCAAGCAGCATGTGCACCAAGTGCTACCGTGCGACTGTGATTTACAACAAGGCGCGCTCAGGTCTCAGGGACAGGCCATATGCGCATGTCTCAATGTAAGCAGATGCACCAACATGTTCACGGTTAAAGTTCTCATTGTGTAGCACACAAGCACATGAAAATAACACAGAAACCCAAAGTGGTTGCACAGACTGTTGTACTGTAGGTACATTGGCTGACCATCTTTGAATGTTTGCATTCTGACCAGAAGCGAATCTCGCTGTACACGTCTCTTGATGTACTTTATTTACCTTGAAAGGCACAGTCCTGACACTTCAGACACAGATGCAGTGCACAGTTCCCTAACTGCTGTCTCTTCGGGCCCGGTCCGCGAGGCGTCCGCTTGCCTTTCATCTCACTTTGAACGCAACAAATGTGGTACAGCAGTACTTGTGCATTTCTATTTTCGCCATGCCACATTCTGCCTTGTTTGTGCAAACACAGTTATACTGGTGTTTTCTACAAATCCCAAGTTGGGGTCAACACAAGTAGCAACCCAGAACAAATGCAACACGACACCAACCAAGCACAATGACGTTATCTGCGCGTTGTTGTAAGTTATATTCGCCTATTCGAAACGAAGACCAGAGCGAACATCAATGTTTTACAACACCCAAACATTAATCTTGTCAGCCGCATAGCAGCCGCACTTGTTGCATTAGCGCCAAGACGTCCCCGTTCATTGCCGGTCGTAAACGACACAATGTTAGCATCCGTCGCCGTTCGGCTTTGATGGATCATCACATCACCACTACAACAGTACACCATCTTTATTGTGAGCCCAAAGCGTATCCTTCCTCTGTCGAGCTACATATGTACCTTTTCGTTCCCCATCCAAATCTCGCATTGTTGTGCTGAACGCCACTAAACACACTGTTGCTGGTCTTGACCGAAACTGATCTGTTCCGATCAAGTCACAATAAAGCAAGCACACTGTAATGAAAACTCTGCACCCAGGACCCCGCTAGGCTTCAGAGCAGAACCAAAATATAGGTATGCACGTTGTTGTTGTTACACACAAAAGCAACAGATGCGCTCCACCAAAACATGAGGATTTGCATGTTTGTGTTTGCATAAACGTTGCCTTTTCATTCAAACCACCCTAAAATATGTGGAATTGAACACAAAAGCGTCGGTTACGTACTGATAAGGGCTATTCCGCTGATACCCACAGTATTCTCATGGCCGCGCCTTGCGTTGCAGCGACGGAAACACAAACAGATGGGAGCGATTACAAAACGAGACTTGTACTACGCATGTGTGACTCAGCTATGTATACCAGCCCAAAGCTGTTTTCCAATGAAGAAGAGGTGTGTGAAATAACCGTATGTGCCAGAAGGAGCGGTGCTTTCAAGGCTAGCGAGAGGAGTCAGCAAACACTATCGCACGCAATACAACACAAGTCAAGCAATCTTGCATGTCAACATGAAGCGATTACCCTATTCCGCGACTTTTCAGGCCCGGAAGTTCAGGCCCGACCTTTTCATGCCCAGTTTTTCAGGCCCGGCCGATTCAGGCCCGCCCAGCATATTTGGCCCATTTATAAGCTTAGGCTCCAGCAGGGCCTGAATTGGCCGGGCCTGAATCGCCGGGCCTGAACCTGTGCCCCGGGACTTTTCTAGTACGTACCTCTTGTTAGTGATCAATGTTCCCACCATTTACCGGTCCTTATGACCACCTTCACACCCGCCTTCTGGAACTTTGGGCCACATTGCAAGAACCGCCATGTTTGCCCTCAACACCAATAAACATTAAGGCATAACGAAGATCGCCCATGCCTTCGAGTTACGGAACGCTTTGGCCATGGACCGTCTCACAGTATATACACTACGTACATATAGTAACCAACTACAGGTATGTAAGCGTGAGCGTGCGTGTGCACGTAAGGTGCAGAAGCGCAAGCCTCAGCTGGGCGGGCGCACCAACCAAACATGAATGAATACTGCAAAGTTGCACTGCGATGGTCGACCACCGACCTGTCTGAGATCAATGGTGATGGTGACCCATTCGAAGTCCAACCCATTCGCCAACGACGGGCTCTGCCACCAATCATTCGATCCGTCGATCGCTTTCTCAATCGGATGCCATTTGTTCGGTTTGGTCGCGTCGCAAATGTCGCATTGCGGGCGTCTGCAACAATGTTTATGCATGTTTATGCATGTTTATGCATGTTTATGTATATGTTTATGTCGATACCATGTGTTGTAACATAGCACGTGTTATAAAGTACAGAGGACTGTGTAACATTAGCTCATCGTCTGCACCGGTGGAGAAGCTGAGTCCATGGAAACGTCAGCCAACCAGCTGTCAGGCTCAGATACATAGGTATAGGTATTGCATCTGCACATTATTATCAACACCTGAGTAGAATATTTTTACAAAAACCGCCCATTGTGGTGTTCTAACATTGACGATGACCTGGTTGTTGTCTGTGAAATCAAAACTGCACGCACATGAGCATTATCAAATCTGAGCTGAAACATCGGCAAGGAGGCACTGAGTCATCACTGCTATTGTGCACATCGCTCACCAGTTGAAGCAACCAAACCCGCACGCAGCCAAAAAAATTTCAATATTTAACCTCATGTACACATGTTCGACCAGTTTGCAGTAGACCTCGGGTGGTTGACCACAAGTGGCGTTGGATTTGATACGAGCATTTGTGGCCAGGTTGAATATGTTCGGGAACAGACCCGTTTCTGAAAGGAAAGAACTCGGTTTGGGGTTCGGGCCGGGTTGCAAGAACAACTACATATTCACAAATTTTATAAAATAAAAGGAAAACAGGTGTACGCCATACAATGTCATCAACTGAGCAGTGATGTTTTCTGGGAGTATAAAATAAACTTTCTGTGGTGGTTTGGATATGAGGATCCGTGCTGAGGATGATCTGGTGCACCGCTCGTCTGCGAACGTTTCGTAAAAACGGGCAATAAAAAACGGGCAGAATTCATGATCTGCATCCAAAGTTCTCACCGTCTTTCCTGATCGCGAATTCCCGATACCGATCATCATCCACGTGGAAATCGTCCATTCCCTCCTCCATATTCCAGTCCTTCATTTTCCCGTCCACAATCGTTCCCAACGTTGCCACCAACAACAACAGCGTGGCCAATTGACACTTTGTGCACCACTCCATCGTCATTGGGTGGGTGCAGCAAAATGCGCTCTGCTCTCAAGCTACCCAATTATTTACTGAAAAGAACATTCATACTTTTGATCTACATGTATAAGTTCAAGATGGTACATTTGCAATGGCACCTACCTACTGTTTAATTAGCGCACATACTGTACGTGCATAGGACGATACTGTAAGTCCACAAGAGTAACCCCATTGATATTTTGACCTGGATGAGTCACTCAGAAATCAATTTTGTACTGTTGCTGTGTGGCACTACATTGAGCATTGTTTGAACAGCAATGGCCAAAAGTCAATACGCGCGAAGCCACAGCCACAGCACTAGCTCGCACACGAATCTACATAGTGAAAAAAAAACGAACGAATAAAAACAAAAAGCAACCGTGGTAATAAACAGTTATTATGCTATGAGAGTAAAAACACTAAAGAGCACATACAGCACAAAAAACGGGTGCATTTAGTGCGCGAATGCACCCAGAAGCACCGAAGTGTTAGCGCACTTTTACACACTGTACGTGCTTCGGTATTAGTCATTTAACACACCGTAGAGGTTCAGGTTCAAGTTCGCCGGCACAGAATGGCCAGGAACCAGCGTACTCTGGGAACAGGAACAAACAGGACACCACGAAACAAGCAGCGAAAGTGGCGGCCCGCAGTGATCACAGCGCCACACCTTGACTCGTTTCACAATCAACAGTCGATCTTTTATGATGCACAACAACTGTGCGCCTTCCGTTGCTTACTCAATACGGTCGTTGCTTACGGGTAGGGGTGAATGGAGAGTTCTTGGAAAGTTGCTCCCTGATAAAGCAAGGACAAAGCAAATGAAACTATTGGTACTTACTTTAACAAGCCCAAGTGTTTTGACGTGCAATGGCCATCGAAAGCCTGTGAAACGCAAAGAAACTACTTACAGTCAGGGTTGGGCAAAAAAAAACGACGGCGTTTTTCTTAAAAAAACGACGTTTTTTTTCAAAAAAAAAAAGCCTGGGTCGTTTTTCGTTTTTCTAAACCCTGAATTGCCTTGATTTTCCCTGATTTTTCAGGGAAAGTACCCTGATTATCCAGGAAAATCAATTTTTTGTCCCATTTTTTTCAAAAAATTTTCGACCAATTTTTACTTTGTCGAGATACGTCGATATACGGAGTTTGACTTTCAGTGATGACCCCGGCCAAAGTTGGTCCCATGATGCGGGTCTGATATGGGATCTTAACAACTCGCTAGAAAAGGGTTGAAACCCGTTTATTTTGCCTCAGAACACATAGAATTACTTCATTTAACCACGTTTTCTTCCCAAAATGAGCGTTTTCCAATTTTTTTGGGGGCATATTTTGGTCATCTGGGCGTTTTAAAAAAAAAACGTTTTTTTTTAAAAAAACGTTTTTTTTAAAAAAAACGATTTTTTGAAAAAAAAAACGTTTTTTGCCCAACCCTGCTTACAGTATGTATGTAACGCATACTGAATTCATTTTCAAATTCATGGGTGGACCGCAGTGTTCCAGATTTAGCTACGGTAAGGTAAGGTGCCCCCGTCGTATCTCAATGTGGCTTCTGTTTGCTTGCAGTAATCGACATTCGTTTCTTACTGCTGTTCCATCACCACGTTTTGTCCGTGTGTTCGGCTCCCCCACTGTCCACGCGGCTTCAAGCAACAGAAGCGCTCCAAATTCTCTATTCTTTTTGGCTGTGTTGATTTGTGGTCGTTGGTCTTAGTCCGTGATGCAAACCACGCCACGCCAAATGCCGCCGTACCCTGCGTGCTCATTAATGAGCAGAGATTGTGACTGTTGGATTTACTGGGTGCTTTCACTAATACATTGGTTGGGTCTGATATGGGATCTTAACAACTCGCTAGAAAAGGGTTGAAACCCGTTTATTTTGCCTCAGAACACATAGAATTACTTCATTTAAAAACGTTTTCTTCCCAACATGAGCGTTTTCCATTTTTTGGGGCATATTTGGTCATCTGGGCGTTTTTTAGAAAAACGTTTTTTTAAAAAAAAGCGTTTTTAGAAAAACGATTTTTTGAAAAAAACGTTTCTTTTGCCCAACCCTAGCTGGACTATGTCGAAATACCAGACCAACAGCATGATGTACAATACCCCACGACGCAGTATCCCAATCTCAATAAATACTTTTCACAAAGTAAGTGTGTAACTGGTGGTCTTCGCAACACCTACAGTATATGTAAGCCCGCACAACCCACAGCACAACAGTGTAACCAGGGTTGAAAAAAAAATTTTTTTTATTAACGAGCTTTTTTTTAAAAAAAAAATTTTTTTTTTGATTTTTTTTTGACGAAAATTTTTTTATTAGAAAAAGTGTTGCAAACGACGTTTCAGGATAAATGAAATCGATGCAACATATTTTTCAAAAATTGAAAAATTTTCGCCTGAGACCCAACTTGTGTGGTTGCACCGGTAGCATTGTGCAGATTCTATGGAATCCTACCAGTCTGAGGTTGATGTTGACTAACGATGTTACTCTAATGTATTGTAGCATGCCGTACAACGTATTTTAATGCATCTAATGCCGTATATCTGATATACGACCATCAAAATATCGATTACAGCCCAAATCTTGCGTGTCAGATCGACTTTGCGCGCCCGGTTTTGCACCAGACCTATGTATATACATGTGTAGTAGCATGCAGTAGTACATTATCGGTGCCACATCACTATAAAAGACCATCCCCGCGCATCCCTGTACGGATTTGGGGACAATACAGGGCGCCGCAGGCGCGATTTTGGAAAAATTGTCCCGTCCACAGAAAAAAAGTGCCAATTTTTTGCCTCGAAAAAGGCCATTTTTGGACATTTCAGCCCATTTTGGGCAACTTTTTTTTATTAAAAAAAAGCAAAATCTGAGTTTCAAAAAAAAAAAATTTTTTTTAATTAACCACTTTTTCTTTTGAAACAACCCTGAGTGTAACCGTGGGTCTGCACGTGCTCAAGCAAGCCCCTGCGTTTATTGATTGATTTGGGATACTGCGCCGTTTTTATGGGGTACTTCGCTGTCGTGCCCAACACGACGCTGTATCCTATACGAGCAAAATGTTGGATGATTGGTCGTTTGTTTGGTTTTGGGATTTGTGTCCACTACCCCTGACAGACATCAGTTTATGGTCATCATATTGGAAAGTTTCTTCCCACCACAGTTTTATTCCCGAAAAGAACAGACAACGTTTGAATGTGAGCAGAGGTAACTCGATGTATACATATCCAGAAAAAAACACGACACACTAAATGCGTGAAAGATGGGATGAAGTAATTCACAATACACCTTGGAAGAAGAGAGAAATTGTTCTTGGATCACAAGACACCATCACCGTGACCAATAGGATTGTTTGAAAACAATGTCGGTTTGAAGCACGCATTTTCAATAGTTACAAGCAAGCAAACTTGGAAAGCGTCTTCCCGGTGTAGGTCGTACCGGCAAGAGTAAAACTGTTGATGTCCCACAGGCCGTCATCGCAAACGAGCGTCACGGTGAGGCTAGGAACATTACCGGCCGGCTGTAACGTGTTGCATTGTTTTGATTTGCAAATATGAATGAATTTTTTTGCTATTTTACTCAAACGAAACGCTGTTATCTTGCGTTTTACTCATGCGCACGAAGACATGCAGCAATGGCGTGCGAGAGTTCAGATCAGACTGTGCTCATCCCTTGTGCTAAAGTCCAAAAACGTTGACGACAGTATGTGAGGTAAAAAATAGTTCGTTCACCACGTAAAAAGTGCATAATATTTTGAGCTGATCGTCATTTAATGTTGGGGTTGAAAAAACCAGGTATATCGTTCTTTAAATTTTGAAAGGCTCAAGTGCATCCAGACTGCCATATCTAACGTCCTCAACGACAACCTGTAGCCAGGTGGCGGCGTGAATTTATGCTTCCCAAAATACGGTTTACGTTGATGTGCATCTGGCGGCGCTAGCGCATCGAAAATGAAGCCAAAGGATTATATTTTCATACCGCAGCGCTTGTGCCATCGGTGAAGTGGACAGCCACATCAGGATCAGCTGATGCTACACTAGAGCATGGCACAGTAGCTGATGCTGTTCCGAGCACCTCAGCGGTCTGGACGTGCGCATGCGGTACGCTGCTGGCACCCAGGAAGCCAGTGAAAGCAGCGACCACCGTCTGTGCTCCACCGTTGACAATGGCTGGTTCGACGCAACCTGAATTGAATCACCTGAGTAACCTGACATGAATCAGGCATGGGTGCATGCTGGCTCCCGACGCTATGATGGAATTTTTTGGAGGTTTGTGGCAAAATGATCTGCCACAGATGAGTTTCTGGAGTAAATTATGATGGAAAATTTGTTCCCAGGTTCCGTTTTAGATTTCGAGCATGCTTATAGCGTCCCAAAATGCTATTTTGATTATTCAGCGTATTTGACCACATTTCTTAAAAAAGGAAGTTTACAGCGCTCGAAAAAAAAAACCTGAGTGAAATTCGCGGTCAAATTTACCCCTGAGCCGGTTTCTCAACCCTGAACCTCAAAATTTATTTGTTTTCATTTGTAACTCATCATTTGCTCACGAATGACATAAATTTGATGAATAGGTTGTTCACCACAGTTCTTGTGGTGGCCAACATATGGGCAAACAGAATGAATGACACTTCAAAAAGGAACGACGGGTAACGGCTCGTGTCCGCAAGATGTCCACCCGACCCGTGGTTTTGGTCAACTAAAATTTTCATCAAACCACAAGGCAGTGATAAACTTACGGCGTTTGCAGTAGACCTGGGTTTGTGCACTGCCGCCTGATCGTGCCCAAGTACCACTTGATGAGCAGGTGTACACTTGTGACGCGCCGGTCAGTGGTGTGGTTGACGTTCCCTCGAACATGTCCATTGTTCCAGTCGATCCTGTTGTAGCGGTGCTTCCGCCGTCAGTACACGTAATTGTTGCCTGAATTAAGTGCAATGAATTGTCGCACGCGAAGTTGTTAGTTGAGCTTCGGTCATTTTCCACCCGTTTTTGCTTCGGTTCAACTTTCAGTTCAACTTGCCATTTTGCATGGAAAGTGTGCTTCTAACGCCAAAATGTTGCTTTTCGTTGTGGCTTGTATCAAAAATATATTTATCACAAATTTAGTTTAGTTTAATATTTAGTTGTTTACACGTTGTTAAGCTCAAAAGGAACAATAATTGATGCTCAAACACTCACAACCAGGGTTGTTTCAAAAAAAGTGGTTAATTAAAAAAAATTAAAAAAATTTTTTTTGAAACTCAGATTTTGCTTTTTTAATTAAAAACAAGTTGCCCAAAAAGGGCTGAAATATCCAAAAATGGCCTTTTTCGAGGCAAAAAATTGGCACTTTTTTTTCTGTGGATGGAACAATTTTTCCAAAATCGCGCCTGCGGCGCCCTGTATTGTCCCCAAACCCGTACAGGGATGCGCGGGGCTGGTCTTTTATGGTGACGTGGCACCGATAATGTACTACTGCATGCTATTGGTCGCACAATGACTCTATAGGAATCCATCCAAAAAATTTCCTGAATGGTAAGGCACGTCTCGCCGCAGATCATAAGCGTTCTATTTATAATTTTTCTGAAACATTTCTTTCGATTTTTCAGTGATGCTGCTTGAACATAGTTAGCGTGATCTCGGCAGAAATGTTTTGGAAAAAATATAAATAGAACACTTGTGATCTGCAGCGAGACGTGCCTTACCATTCAGGAATTTTTTTGGATGGATTCCTATATAGTCATTGTGCGACCAATACCAGACATGTATATATGCATGTCTGGTGCAAAACCGGGCGCGCAAAGTCGATCTGACACGCAAGATTTGGGCTGTAATCGATATTTTGATGGTCGTATATCAGATATACGGCATTAGATGCATTAAAATACGTTGTACGGCATTCTACAATGCATTAGAGTAAGATCGTTAGTGAACATCAACCTCAGACTGGTCGGAGACCATAGAATCTGCACAATACTACCGGGTGTCACCACACAAGTTGGGTCTCAGGCGAAAATTTTTCAACTTTTGAAAAATATGTTGTATCAATTTCATTTATCCTGAAACGTCGTTTGCAACACTTATTCTAATAAAAAAAATTTTCGTCAAAAAAAATTTAAAAAAAGCTCGTTATGTTGTCTGACGACTTTTTGCATTTTCACCATTCTATTAATTCTGGGTAATTTAGGCCACTTTGTGTCTTGCTTGAACGCATTGGATTGTCCTAAAATGAAGTGTTTCACGATATAAGATATCGATACAAGAAGAAATATGCCGTAAGGGCATAAAAGAGGATATGCAACCTGATTCCGCACTGTAGTCGAGGAGCGTATTTATTCAGCATATTGGAAACAAACACGCAAATCAAGTGGTTCGCACCTGTGCTTCCAATATGCCGAATAACGACGCTCTTCGACTACAGTGCGGAAATCGAGACCCAAACTTTTCTAGTGTCGAACTTTTATGCAGTTTCATCACTGTCTGGACTGGCTTGAGGGCTGCATTGAAGCAAAAAATACCAGTTGTTGGTCAGACGTAAGGTTGCATCAGGTTGCATATCCTATTTCATGAACTTAGGGCATATTTCTGACTTATGGCTGGACTTACAGTTGCGGTGGGAATTGAGCGACATCCACTGCTGCTATGACCGTTAGCGTACGCTATTGTTGCTGACATCTGATCACCAATGAGGTCGGGGCAAGCTGCAACAATACAAGATATGAATTTCAAATATCGGTGGCACAGCCACTGTGCTGTCGGAACTAGACACGAATATTGCGAATGCTGCAACCTAACGGAATACCTGCGACGGAAGTTGACAAAATTGTTCGAAAAGGTTATGAATATTGCGTCCGGTTGGGGAACACGACGGAATATTGTTCATTGAATTGACAGTCGTTGACGAGCAACAATTGTTTCAAAGCACTGACAATAGGGATTTCCAGTTAAACTCCGTTGAGCAAAATGCGTGCTTCGAAGGGTTTCTGACATTCTGATTGCGAAATACGCAACGCTTTTGGATTATTTTAGGATGTATTTTACAGAGTTGTTTGGGATATGGCGGCTGCTCCCATCACAGAGCCGGATCAAACTTGGGACAGTCTGCCGGAAACACGGTTATTATGTGTCATGTGTCAATCATTTAGAATTAATTGAAATATCCAACCGTTTGAGCACGTGAACGTTGCCGAGTTCGACCACACCCCATTTGTGCACGTCAACATTTGACCACCGGTAAAGAACGTGGTCGCTTAAAAAGTGTTTTGTTTCTTGGGCCACTATTCATCAAACGTCGTGTTTACGTCATGAGAGGGCCAGTGACCTCCTTGCAGACGTATTTGTGACATATATTTGTACTGGTCACGACCTTTTTAGTGGTTAAGCCTAAGCGGCGTAGACACAAAAACGCGTTTTCGTTCCCATTTGGTCTCAACCTTAAAGCTATTGGGTGACCTTTGACACAAAATAACTCAATGCGTGCCCACAAGGCTAAATGGTATCGATATTGAAATATCATCTTTCGTGCAAAGCACGTCCATGAGACAGGACCCAGTGCACAAAATAACTCGCTTTTGATCCTATGCTGCCTGGGAACATTTGTCGCGTTCGAAGCGCGACAAAACTGGACCCCTTTACGTGTAATCACCTGGGGATCGGATTCCCACCCCAGCTAGGTGGTATCTACCTCCAGTGGTTAATAAAAAAATTTTTATTCGAGCCCCAATTTTTATAGGGGTATTTTTGTTACATAATGTGTTCTAAGTGCATATAAAGCGCAGGTGATACGAAAACCATGCTATCCAATGGTCGATAAGGACCAACCATAGTCAGGTACACACTCGTACCCTTCCCCAGGTGGTGCGGGTGTGATGGTATGGATTTCTGATATTCGCGATGGGAATTTTGGGTGAAATTATGACGTCTAGGTACGCGATCAATACAAATAAGCTGTACATAGTGTGAAATTAGAGTGAATATTACATCGAATCACTCCTTTCAGGTATCGGGCATGGATAAATAAATGCCCACCCAGTCACATGTACGTGTGTAGTCATATGAGAGGCCCTGTGAGCGTGTGCACTATGTCTAGATGCCACAAAACCACGATTATGCACCCAATACACCCATGCTGGGGTCAGGTGATGTCAACAGCAGCAATTTTTACGCGAAAATAGAAATTTTTTCTGCAAAAAATAGAGAAATTTTCGATATTTGAAATAATAATATTTTTTTTAACTTTTGTAACAATTTTTGTTTAATTTTTTTTGTAATAAAATTTTTTTTTAAACCACTGTCTACCTCGAGTTAACCCTTAGGGGGATGGGTGTACCGAGCCGACCCTGTCTGTCTGTCTCGAGCCGACCCCATAGGGTATCTTGAGTCAGCAGATTTATGCTTTTGAAGAGCAATATGGGTGTTTTCGACCTCGCAAACGCAAGAAAATCGCGCCCTCCTCGCGCAAACACACAAAAATTGTTCATTTTCGGCCAATTTTCGGAGCAAACGTCAAAAAAGCACCAAGTTTTAGGACACCACGCGTCGGCTGCGCCTTCATTGTGCTCCTGTCAGACTTCTCTCGACATTAATGGACTATTACGGTACATTGCGCAGTAAATTACGGTATATTCTATATCGCCACACTCACATCCCTGTTGTTGCAACACCCTTGTATTTCCAATATCGCTGCACGTGACCACAGCGAATCCACCGGTTGGAATCGATCCATCGCTGTTCGTGGACGAATAGCCGATCGTCGGGGCGATCGTATTCGCGTTGGCGGTGGAAGTCGGAATGGCGGGACAATCTGGCAGATCAATACATGTATGCAAGTAGCTCAAGCCATAAGCGCTTGCTATGTTCAGGACTGAGTAAAACTAAATTAGATTAACTTCAAATCATGTCTTGACACCGCTTTTACTACCAGTTTGAACAGTCTATCTGAAGATGATATACTACATGGGATATAACCACATCAACTTCGGTCAACATCGTGACTGAGTCTCAACTTTCTGAGAGTTGTGGTTTGCAATCACAAGAGGTGAGCTCATATATGATGAAGGAACATGGTACCATGTGACTGGCCGCAGATGATTATCCTTACAGCTGACTGATATCATCTCAAACATTACGCGCACAAATAACTCAACAATCCATCACCAAACGGCATTGGTCAACTCAGATCAGATTGTCAATTAAAGTCGTGAACTAAGCAGCATTTCGTGAGCGCGTGGCATTCGGGCGTCAGTTGACAGGCATTAGGTGACGATAAGTGTTGACCACATAACAATAAACCTCGACATACTTGTGTTGGTGACAGTTGACTGACAAGCGTCAACCAACGGCCGTGCGACCAGTGCGAGCACAATGAGTGCGTAGAACATGATGGTGGTGGTGGGGGAGAGGGGGAAAGGGACTGGAGAATGGAGAGTGGAGGGATGGGAGAGGATGGAAAACTCCGAATGAATGTTGGGAAGATAGTGCGCTGCTTATATAGTGGTTCGAACTGTCGGATTCGATCAAATCGTTCGCTTTTTCCGGCATTATTTGTTCCTAATTCGGAATCAGTGAGGTGTGATTGTCTGCAATTGTTCAGCAATCTGCGAAAGGGATAGTTTTTCTAACACCAACAGGTAGAATACATAGTCGTCCACCCATTAAAAGATAATCTACACAGCCGAATAAGCGAATGTTGTTTTTTTTGGTGCGCAAACAAAAAGAGGTAAACCGGGAGAAGGTTCGAACCGTTAGAAACAATCTACACACATCACACTTTGTTTAAGATCGTTCACGTTTCTAACGTTGTTTTTGTCTGGTGCACCAACACAAGTATGTAAATCTGGAAAAGGCCGGAGCCATTGGATATCACACTTAGATAACATTACTAACGAATTTCATTGTCCTTAATTTGGAATCAGTGAAGTTTGAAGCGACAGGTATTGTTTTATTGCATTTATATAAACACCTGTTGGCCGAATACATACTGTATTGGTAAAATCAGGTATAACTAGGGAGCATTAACTGGAAAATCCGCCGAATGTTGTTTTTTGCTGGGCGGCCAACAGAAAGACACGACCAGGAGGAGATTGGAGTTGATACTTTGTGCCAAATTCGAGACCAGCGAAGTGCAAACAGGCCAAAGTCCATAATCCGCACTGAACGATATGGTAAATCATACTTTTTCATCACAGGCAGAATGCGTTTTTCGATCAACCAACTAAACATAATTAACAGCCAAATCGGAAGTCCATCGTTTTGCCTGGCTCACATAAACGAATGTGGGCCAGGCTCGATCCGAGGAGATACATATCGTCCTCCGTTGTTTATACGCATTATTAACGTAAACGTTAAACATTTCCCAAATTGGGAATCGGTGGGGTTTGTACCGGCAAAAGTCTGTGAATCCTATGAAGGTTACTCAGAAAAAACAAATCTGAGCGTGCAACTGTAAAAACGTTTCGTAGACGCGCTGATACAGTACTACCAGATACTTCCCGATTCGAAACTGGCGATGGGTGAAGTATCCAAAATTGTTAAAATTCGAACGGCCACATTTAATGATGCTAGCTTTTTTAACTTGCGGGTAGATGTCAGAGTATACATATACAGTACATACATGATAACACACTACGCCACCATTAATTCTGCGGATATTGCCGCCGGTTTGTGCTCTGACGATGGCCTGGATTTAAAACGACCATAGTTCTACACAAAGCAACAATTTTAATGGCTGAAATGTTGCGATCGACCGGGTGTACAACGCGTGTTAAATTCGCGAACTTGCACACAGGCATATATGTATGTACATAACCATCGTTAGTTGGCTTTTTTCATTTGATCGAACCATACATAGTGTAAGTGTGCGGTTTGTCTGTACCTCTTCAATTTGCAGTCGTTGTTTAGGATTTGCGCCTGTGGTTATTTAACTTGGTATCGCCAACGCCCCGAACCACGATTCATCAACTACGAGAACTGCGGACACGGGATGATCGAGCCATTCCCAGCGTGTCGCTGGCCTTTGATTTGTAAGTTTGAGAGTACTTGCGTCTGGCTGGACGTAAATTTCGTCACTCATATGCACACATAATTGCTGTCGATTGTAACATCGTTGATATGTTACAGCTTGGTTTGATGCCTTGTGTCACACATCGACGTTAAGCTCGCATCCTCCACGTGCTAGCAGTAACAGAATCTCATAAATGTACCACTGTGCTCTGTAGCTTTATCATGAGTTAGACATGTAATAGCTTGTTTGTTCATGTTTTTGCATGTCCTGAGCATCTGATGGTAAACATGAGTAGGTATGCATTAGCAACGAAGGTGGCTTGTCACCCAGATTTCCTCTGTCACCAGAGTGGGGAAGTGCCCGTACGCGTGCCCATGCAGTTGATCTGTGTACGTGAACACTTGTGACAGCAATTGTCTTTCGATTTACACCACATAATCCGCAGATTATTCCCGCGCACAATGCGACATTAATGCAACGTCTCGCAAAACGGCACTGAGGCGAAAAAAAACTAATTGGATTTGTGCGCGCAAGGCGGATGTGTTTGCAACGGCGTTGATGCGTGTTATATGTTGCGTTTTGCGCATAAGATAATCCTGATTAGTTCAGCAATTGCACACTTCACCGGCAGCCCACATGCGCTGTTTTCGACAATTTCAACAGCAGTTTGGTATAGAACTGTGCGTGTTACAAGACGTGAATTCGTTACCTGCCTGCCACTACTATACTAGCCGCCTCAATGCCACCAGGCCAAAGCTGTTTTTAAAAGAAATTATGCTCTAGCTCGGCAATTTGAGCCCCAATAAGTGTTTTGGCCAACTGGCTCTAGTTTTGATTTGACTTAGTTGTTTCTGGTCCCGTCTGCCACTATGATGATGCAGTTATGCATGTCGGCATACAGTACAAGCGAACAACAGCAACCATGCGTGTTTGACTATGGCATGGCAAAGACTATTTTTGTTTGTATGGTAAATTTCTAATTTCGTTGCCTCATGCATTTTTACAGACACAGGGAGACTCCAGTTCGAAGTCGAGGCAGGCAACAAGCTCAACACACAGTCAACAAGCCACACACGCAGTTTGTGTGGCTGAAACGCACATGAGCCAGCTGCGTGGCTTGTTGACTGTGTGTTAAGCCTGTTGCCTGCCTCGACTTCGAACGGGAGTTTCCCTGCGTCTGTAAAAATGCAGGAGGCAACGAAATTAAAAATTTACTATACATACCACATTTTCCGATGGAGCTAGAACACAGATGTCGATCAGCCACAGGTTGTTCGATGGACTTGATTACCAGTGTGGACTGGGAGTCTGCTAGCCAGCGCAACATATAGCATGTGGCGTGCAAAGCAGTGTGTGTCTGCACGGTTGCATGGGTATAAGTGCAACTTTGAGCCGCAGCCAGACCGCGTTCCCGTAGCTCAGTTGGTAGAGCAACTGGCTGTCCAGGCCTGGTGGCTGGGAGGTCGGAGGTTCGAGTCCTTCCGGGCAGTGGTTTTTTAAAAAAAAAAATTTTTTTTTTTATTAAAAAAAAAATTTTTTTTTTAAAAAAAAAAAATTCGTTCCAAAAGTTAAAAAAAAAATTTTTTTTTTATTATTTCAAAATTCGAAAATTTCTCTATTTTTTTGCTCTAAAAGTGCTATTTTTTGCATAAAAATTGCTACTGTTAACATCACCCGACCCTACCATGGGTGTATTGGGTGCCATAATCGTTGTTTTGTGGCATCTAGACATAGTGCACACACTCACATGGCCTCTCATATGATTACACATGTACATGTGACTGGGTGGGCATGCATTTATCCATGCAACAGACCCGAAAGCAGTGATTCGGTGTGATATTCACTCTATATTTACACTGTTTGTCACATATTTGCATTGGTCGTGTACCAAGATGCAATAGTTTCACCCAAATTTACCGTCTTGAGTGTCACAAAGCCACACCAAGGCACCCACACCACGTGGAGGAAGTGTACGGGTGTGTACCTGACTACTGTTGGTACTCATTGACCATTGCTTAGTATTGTTTTCGTGTCGTGAGTGCTTTATATGCACTTACCACACGTTATGGAAGAAAAATGCCACTATTTTTTGCTTTAGCGCTCATTTTTTTTCGTTTCTGGCAGTTTTTGGCTGGAATAAAAAAATTTTTTTTTTAATTAAAAAAAAAATTTTTTTTTAAAAAAAAAAATGGGGTTTGAATAAAAAAATTTTTTTATTAACCACTGCTTCCGGGAGCATTACGTTTGGTGTGGCGGCTCAGAGTTCACACCAGCTTTTGCATGCGTCGAAAGCACACATTACTCTGTCCAAACAAAATCGTCTTTACCCTGCCGTGGTAGAATCGACCGTGCAGTATCAGTTGTGCAGCATGTGTTTGGTTTCAAGTTTCTGTCTGAGCTTCAGTTTCTGCCGACCAGTGCGTATGTATTGGCCACGTAGTTGAGAACCTACATCAAACACGAGCTGGTTTCATGTAATCGTACAAAAATCACCACAAAGTTCGTCGGCAGTAGTGCACAGCCGGGTCGGCGAGGCCACAGCCAGCGCACACACTGAGCTCACAAAGAGTGTTGTGCAGCGCGATTGGGCGCCCTGCCGCAGACGGTCGGTGCAATCATGTAATCGTCAATGCGATTGCACCATATGGCCGTGTAATCAAACTAGGAACGCTTTAAAAGTTCCACCATATATGCACTACTTATAGTGGCTCTGCCCTCGCTGTATATGTACAGATGTGACGAAAATGAGTTTACACGCAGTGCTGTCAGATCCCAGCAATGAGACCTTCTGGTGGAGCTTGGTCTCTCTGCGAAAGCAGGGCGATACAGACCAACATGGCCACACTTAAAGGGTGTGTCTGACGGCTCCTAACGCCATGTTTTTTTTGGGTGGAATTGAAAGATGCCCCCGAAAGGCCACCGTGTGCAAAAAAAACCGTGTCTTCTGACTCGCTAGATCGCGAAATCTTGAGGGTTACTTTTCGAATAAAATCAATTTCCGGACACAAATTCGGTCCGTCACTAAATGCAACCGGACCGAGACATGAAGTTCATATGAATTATTTTTGCACTGGTTTTCTTCGGCGATTGCTGTTGGAACTTTTCTTTTTCTTGTTTTTTTATTGGAAATATGGTTGCTTGTTAAATTTTTAACGCTTTTTCAGACGCAAGATTGCAACAGAACTCCACCGCATTCGCCGTATCTGCGTCTTTTGGCCGTTGCTTTGTTGTGCAGCAGAGGTCAAGGAAGGAACCAGTGTCGTTCCTGGTCCGGCGTCCGGCGCGGCAGTTAGTTAGCTTTCTCATTTTTTCGGAGTGACGGTTGGTGCACCTCCCTGGGAGGGGGAAGGGGGAGACCCAAAATCAGGAAAAAGTCATTTTTGTGAAGTCGAAAATTTGACCTATTTTTACCCCTTTTTGGAAAAAAATCTCCATAATTTTGCCTGTATTTTGTATAGCGACTAACTGAAAAAAACCGGTTTTTTTCGGGAAAAAGCGGAAAAACCGTTTTTTTCGGAGCCCGGTAGTTTTCGAAAATAAATTACCCGAAAAATTACCGGGAATTTATTTTTCCGAGAAAATGGTTATTTGGTCTGAAATTGACGAAAGACAAAAATTGAGGCGGTTAGTGTACCTGGTAGCAGTGTAGTAGTGGTATGGGGGATGGAGGGGGATTCCCCCTAAGGGGTAGGTGCCTTGCAACCACCCCTTGGGGGATGGGGGAAGGGTAGGTACCTTGCAACCATCCCGGAGGGTACCTTGCTGCAACCATCAAAGTATGGTTTTCATAGGCAGAAATGGGTATTTTTCGATCTTAAAACGCCAAAAATCGCGCGTTCCGCGCGCAAATCTCCATGTAATAGCTATTTTGGGCAAATTTTCGGCCAAAATGCAAAAAGTACCAATTTTTTGGCCAATTTTGCAGTATAATGCATGCAAAAAAAACCCTTTTTCGGACCCTAGGGGTACCTTGCAACCTTCCGGAGGCTGGGTAGGGGGTACCTTGTAGCCATCTGGATCCACCCCCCCCCCAAGGGTACCTTGCAACCATTTGCCTGCCACTACACTGCTCGGGGGTACACTATCTCCCCCTCCGAAAAAAACGGAGGGTCCGCTATCTCCCCCTCCGGACCAGTTTTTGCCTCAATTTTTGCCTAAAATCGGCATTTTTAGGCCTAAAATGGGCATTTTTAGGCCTAAAATAGGTGATTTTTAGGTCAATGATGTCAAAAATTTTCTACCTCAAAAAGTGACTTTTCCTGAACTTGGGTCTTCCTCTCCTTCCCCCCAGCGAGGAACACTAACCGCCGCATGGAAAAAAGGGATAGGCACAGGGTAGTACTTGGGGCGGGGTGGGGGTCCCCTCAAATTCATCTATCTATCGTCAACACTTTTTGACTTCATCAATCTATCATCAACACTTGTGGGCAAATCTATCTATCGTCTACACATTCTGGGAACAATCTATCTATCGTCAACAACAATCGACACCAAAATGGATATTTTTGACTCAAAATGGCTCGCGGATTTAGTACATCTAAGTACATTTTCATTCGTATTTACTCCCTATTACCTACTGAATGCACTATACTTTACCTACCTTGATTTTTGGCTACCCCACATTCTATCTATTGTCAACAAGTTTGGGTCGACCCCCAAATTTCGGACTTTGGTCATCTATCTATCGTCAACACATTTCAGGTCCCAATCTATCTATCGTCAACACCCTGACCAAGTACTCCACTGGGCCGAACTCGGTGGTTGCGGGCCGCCAGGCCTGGTCGGCCGACACCTCTGCTGCACAAACAAAGCAACGGCCAAAAGACGCAAACACGGCGGATGCGGTGGAATTCTGCTGCAATCTTGAATAGAACGATCGTAAAACCATCTGAAAAAGCGTTCAAATTAACAAACAACCATATTTCCAATGGAAAACAGCAAAAAGAAAATTTCCAACAGCAATGGCAGAAGAAAACCAGTGCAAAAATAATTCATATGAACTTCATGTCTCGGACCGGATGCATTTAGTGACGGACCGAATTTGTGTCCGGAAATTGATTTTATTCGAAAAGTAACCCTCAAGATTTCGCGATTTAGCGAGTTAGAAGACACGGTTTTTTGCACACGGCGGCCTTTCGGGGGCATCTTTCAATTCCACCCAAAACATGGGGTTAGGAGACGTTAGACACACCCATTAATTCTTCTAATTTTCTGATCATTCTTTGTTCTCTTTCATCTGTTATTGGATTTTTCTCGTTCTTCAGTCTTTGCACCGCTGCAAGGTTGTCTGAGAAGAGATAAACAGTCGGAGGTTGGTCAGGGTTCTCGGGTATTCGGTTGTCTAACAGTGCTTTTGCAGCACAGTGTATGACATTTAATTCAGCTGTGTATGCTGTGGCAATGCTCCCAGCTGCAAAGCTAAACTCTTCAGACGCGTTGTTTGATACGATTAACACTCCAGATCCCCCATTCGTTTGAGAACTTAACGTTAATCCGTCGGCGTAAATCTCGATGTCTGGATTAGGTAGGCTTGCTCTTGCTTGTTTGAATGCTATCTTGGCCTTTTGGACATCAGAGGTTGGGGGTGGGGCATTCCTTCGATGGAATCAATTATTGTTATGTTTTCCAACTTCGATATCCATGGCTCGCTTCTTCCTACAGTTTATTTACATAATACAACTCCGCCGTGGTCTTATGCCTTACCATGCCTGCTCACCAGGATACATACCTTGCTGACCAACATGCACTTGCGTCCCAGGTACTTAGGCTTAGGGTGGAATTTTAGAAACGGTGTAAAGGTCAGTTGGGCGTAAAGGTCGATATAAAGTTCGGTCGAAAGCTCGGTCGGCGTAGCTCGGTGTAAACGTGAAACATTGCCTGTTATTAACGTGGAATGTTTCAAGTTTACACCTAGGTCTATCACACTGAGCTGTCGACCGAGCTTTCCACCGACCTTTACACCCAACTGACCTTTACACCGTTTCGCAAATATCACCCTTAGGCTTTCGCCTAACCATCAGACTGGAGTCTGCTAACCAGGATAACGTCCAGCCTCTGCTTGCTGACCAGGTCAACGTCCGGCCCGCCCATGCTTAACCATTGCTGACTAGGTACAGTGGGTATACTACTGTACCCAATGTTCACCAGGCTTCTGCACACCAACTGCCCAACCACCTACTAGGCTTCTGCGACCTACGTGTACTAGTTCTTAACTGTACCCGGGGCTTCCATGTGCCAACGGTACTGGTGTCCAGCCGTTTAGTGGGCCTCGCTGCCCTGATGGACCTAGATTTTAGGCTGCCAAAAATACCTGGAGGGACTTAGACATTGACCACGAGCTGGAACACTGTGTAGACGGTCGCAAGCAGCTGAGAGTGCCTGGATTAACCTAGGCATTCCAAAGGTGTGGAAAGGCGTTGAGAGGTCTGGAAAGCGAGAAATTCGCATGTCAGTCTGTTTTGTCAGTCTGTTTCGTCAGTCTGTCGTTCTCAGTGGTTAAGGATTTCAACATAATAGTCTTTCCTTATTATATTGGCCCAAACACCCACTCAACGTGCGATCCAGTTGCTCCTAGCTAAGGTCGAAATTGTGCGATTCACCTTGACAATGCAAAGAAAGAGAAATCAGACACCACGTAAAAAGCCGGCGCACGAAACAATGTTTCAGGCTTCTGGTGACGTTGGCAGCGTGCATGTCACGTGTGATTTCTCTATCTTTGCATTTTCAAGGGGAGTCGTGGACTTTCGCCCTTAGCCAGGAGTTGGCTTACAACGTTGACACGGCTTCGTTTGACTCGCATAAAAAGGAAATACTGTACTATAGCGGAGGAAAAAGTCCAAGAAAAAAAGGAAAAGTCCATGTTCGGCGGCATTTTATGATTGTCATCATCATTTTCAAACACGAAATTTAAAAAAAAATCAAGACTTTTCAATCCATGAGGGGCCCAACCCGGCACGTTTTGCGTCAAAGGTCCAAGCACAAACCACTAGCCAAGCGGCCGATACAGACAACCCTGCTAAACGGTATATATAAACGTCTGCACTGTACTAGACACGTGCGTGCTTGCTCAAACAGGCAGGCAAGTTGTGTGTGTGTGTGTGTGTGTGTGCTGTTTTTCAATTACAGTATGTGCATTGCACTTTGCACACAAGCCGGCCTAAAAACATCTATCAATCATCTAAACAAAATATTTACAACAAGTTCTGTGCATTTTACATGTAAATTTTCTTTGGCAATACCATACAGTGTTGAAGATAGGATCGTGCTCGTGTCAGTCTGTCGATGTCAGTCTCTTTTTGTTTTCGTACGCTGTAGTGCTATAGAAATCGACAGACTGACAAAACAGACTGACATGAGAATTACTGCTGGCAAGCAGATCTGGAAAGGCATTTATATGCTTGTATGTGCGTGGGCCAGCAATTGCCTGCGACACAACTTTCCAGACTTAGACATTGGACTTTCTCTGTGTTCGGATTTTGCATGGCGTCCTCTAAAAGGAAATTACAGGTCAAACGAAGACAATTTCTGAAAAAAGGGTTTATCAACTGCATGTGCAGGGTGACCAAGATAGGAACGCAACCCATTTGGTGCACTCTTTCACGTTGGGTAAGTGGCTTGACACAAGTAGCGTGCCAGTCGAACGCAAAACTTCCATGTTTTTTTGGTTAGAACATCATATAGTAAATCTCCAAGCTGGAGTTATGCACAATAAAGGAGTGCGCAACGTGGTTGTGGTTATGCTGACGAGCAAAAAATCACAAATATTTACAGTACGGCCCAGAACTCCTGGTGTGTTAAGACAAAAAACCATGGAAGTTTAGCGTTCAACGGATAGTTACCATGCAAAGCCAGCTAAACGCAGCGAACGAGTTCGCCAAAAAGTTGCGTTGCTATCTCAGTCACCATGTATGCATGTATGTATGTATAGTGTTTTTTGGCAGTGTGATTGGCTTATCAATGGAACATGTGAACTCAACAAGCAGACACCCACCACAATACACGAATCGTTGGTGAATATGAATACTCCTGAACGTTACCATCAATGCTCTGCCCTATTTCAGTCATTAAAATGTACGCCAACCGTCCAGTTTCGTCCGTGGGTGCCCCACACGTTGATTGGCCAATGCAAGCACCCAGTCATCAACCATCAACACCCAATCTGCCTCGATTACAAGTGCCCAAAACGGGCAGTCCCCCATCGACCGTCGGTCAATCACAACAATCCGAGTTGAGCACACCCATCCCCCAGTCACCATCGCAATACAAACTGACCATTGCACGCCACATTCTGTCATCAATGCTCATATCGATGCATCAGGATCAGGCCAATGACCAGGCGTTGCACAGTCCTCAATTCCAACATCAATTGGAGGCGTTGCTGGCGTTGACACAACAAGAGAAACAACGCGCGCCGCCCAGTCTCAGATACGGACCGAATGAGATCAACGCCATTCGCATCGCACAACAACACAATCACATGATGATGAGGGAGGGAATGATATCAAAGTCTGGAATGTGATTCTCGCAAGCAGTGCTTCTAATTCAATACGTATATAGTCTGGTTACGTGTTTCTGTGACCATGTGCTTGCACTATATATGTATATTTCCATGCGTATACATGTTCGGGTCTTCATAAATAGATCTAGTGCCATGACAAATGTGTACCAGTGAGCGACTTTGGAGCAGTCACACACACACACACACACACACACACACACACACACACACACACACACACACACACACACACACACACACACACACACACACACACACACACACACACACACACACACACACACACACACACACACACACACACACACACACACACACACACACACACACACACACACACACACACACACACACACACACACACACACACACACACACACACACACACACACACACACACACACACACACACACACACACACACACACACACACACACACACACACACACACACACACACACACACACACACACACACACACACACACACACACACACACACACACACACACACACACACACACACACACACACACACACACACACACACACACACACACCCCCTCACCCTGAGTGCGGGCCCGCAGTGATCACAGCGCCACACCTTGACTCGATTCACAATCAACAGTCGATCTTTTATGATGCACAACAACTGTGCGCCTTCCGTTGGTTACTCAATACGGTCGTTGCTTATACGTACATGTAGGCATGTTGGTACCGAAAGGGTCGATGGGAGAATTCTTGGAAGCGTGTGCCCTGACAGAGCAAGGTGAAGATAGGAATAAACTGAGCATTCAGTGCTCTCCTCAACAAATGTTTTGATTGTGTGAAATCCTGCAATGAGCATCAAACGCCTGAGAAACGCAAATACACTAACAAAAGGGACTTTTCTTCCAATCAAGTGGAAATTACAGATGATATTGGTCGCACAATGACCACATAAGAATATATCAAATGAATCCTGATTTTCACGTTCAGTCACTCTTAACCACTGTGCTATTTGTGATTCTCATAAAACATTTTCACCTGAAAATAATCCAGCAGATCAACCACGTTGCCGCAGGTCTGAAACATTCTCGTTACAACGTGTTTTGTGTGCGATCGCGCAACGCAACGTCATTGCCCCGTTACTTTCCCTCTTTGCGATTCAGGAAAAAATTTGACTAATTCTTATAAAGTCTTTGTGCGACCAATACAAACAATCAATGCACGACAAGAAAAACCACGGGTTTTTACCGACGAAGAATTTTACCCTTTCGATCAATCTTCAATCGAAAGTTTCATCACATCCCTTTCCATCTCAACTAACTACAGCAACCCACCAAACTTGTCTACTGATCCTACCCACCACATCACTAACTTACCAAATTCCAATCGAGAGAGTAAAGAAAAGTACCAAATTAAAGTACCAAATTCCAATAGAGTAAAGAAATTCAAGAGAAGATCCAAGATCAACTCAAATCCCTCGCGCAAACATGGCCGCCTGAAGCTTTGAAGCGTTGGAGCAATCTGATGTGGAGCGAAAGGAGCGCAATTGAATAGGACCATGAACTACTGAGATTGACTGCAAAAGCGCTGATAGTGATATGTCCTTTGCATCTATAAAAGCCTTAGCTTATGATCACCTAGGAGAAATCGCTCAGCTTTCTTTTCTTAGTCTTTGGATTTTGTGATCCCTCTTGTGTAATGATGATCATCATTGTTCGGAGCTCAGAATATAAAAAAATCAACTGGAACTAATAATGTAGATTTTTCGACTATGAAGGTACCTTTGTGTGCAGTTACTGTACATGTATGTGGTTTCTGTTGCTTGCAATACAACCGACCAGGGTTGGGCAAAAAAACGACGGCGTTTCTTCTTAAAACACGACGTTTTTTTCAAAAAAAAACGCCTGGGTCGTTTTTCGTTTTTTTTAAATCCTGAATTTCCTTGATTCACAATGGGTATACTACTGTACTCAATGTTCACCAGGCTTCTGCACACCAACTGCCCAACCACCTACTAGGCTCCTGCGACCTACGTGCATCAGTTGTTAACTGTACCCGGGGCTTCCCTGTGCCAACGGTACTGGTGTCCAGCCGTTTAGTGGGCCTCGCTGCCCTGATAGACCTAGATTTTAGGCGGCCAAAAAATACCTGGATGGACTTAGACATTGACCACGAGCTGGAACACTGTGTAGACGGTCGCAAGCACCTGAGAGTGCCTGGGCATTCCAAAGGTGTGGAAAGGTGTTGAAAGGTCTGGAAAGCGAGAAATTCGCATGTCAGTCCGTTTTGTCAGTCTGTTTCGTCAGTCTGTCGTTCTCAGTGGTTAAGGATTTCAACACTATAGTCTTTCCTTATTATATTGGCCCAAACACCCACTCAACGTGCGATCCAGTTGCTCCTAGCTAAGGTCGAAATTGTGCGGTTCACCTTGACAATGCAAAGAAAGAGAAATCAGACGTCACACGCCACGTAAAAAGCCGGCGCACGAAACAATGTTTCAGGCTTCTCGTGACGTTGGCAGCGTGCATGTCACGTGTGATTTCTCTTTCTTTGCATTTTCAAGGGGAGTCGTGGACTTTCGCCCTTAGCCAGGAGTTGGCTTACAACGTTGACACGGCTTCCTTTGACTCGCATAAAAAGGAGAGGAGCAGAGGAAAAAAAGAACGGAAGTCCATGTTCGGCGGCATTTTATGATTGTCATCATTATTTTCAATTTTCATTTTCAATTTTTTTTCAATTTTCAAAAAATCAAAACTTTTCAATCCACGAGGGGCCAAACCAGGCACGTTTTGCGTCAAAGGTCCAAGCACAAACCACTGGCCAAGCGGCCGATGCAGACAACCCTGCCAGACGGTATATATAAACGTCTGCACTGTACTAAACACGTGCGTGCTTGCTCAAACAGGCAGGCAAGTTGTGTGTGTGTGCTGTTTTTCAATTATGTGCATAGCACTTTGCACACAAACCGGCCTAAACATATAAATCATCTAAACAAAATATTTACAACAAGTTCTGTGCATTTTACATGTAAATTTTCTTTGGCAATACCATACAGTGCTGAAGATAGGATCCTGCTCATGTCAGCCTGTCGATGTCAGTCTCTTTTTGTTTTCGTGCGCTGTAGTGCTATAGAAATCGACAGACTGACAAAACCGACTGACATGAGAATTACTGCTGGAAAGCAGATCTGGTAAGGCATTTATATGCTTGTATGTGCGTGGGCCAGCAACGTTCGGATTTTGCATGGCGTCCTCTAAAAGGAAATTACAGGTGAAACGAAGACAATTTCTGAAAAAAAGGGTTTATCAACAGCATGTGCAGGGTGACCAAGATAGGAACGCAACCCATTTGGTGCACCCTTTCACGTTGGGTAAGTGGCTTGACACAAGTAGCGTGCCAGTCGAACGCAAAACTTCCATGTTTTTTTGGTTAGAACATCATATAGTAAATCTCCAAGCTGGAGTTATGTACAATAAAGTGCCCAAAACGGGCAGTCCCCCATCGGGCGTCGGTCAATCACAACAATCCGAGTTGAGCACGCCCATCCCCCAGTCACCATCGCAATACAAACTGACCATTGCACGCCACATTCTGTCATCAATGCTCATATCGATGCATCAGGATCACGCCAATGACCAAGCGCTGCACAGTCCTCAGTTCCAACACCAATTGGAGGCGTTGCTGGCGTTGACACAACAAGACAAACAACGCGCGCCGCCAAGTCTCAGATACGGACCGAATGAGATCAACGCCATTCGCATTGCACAACAACATAATCACATGATGATGAGGGAGTGAATGATATCAAAGTTTGGAATGTGATTCTCGCAAGCAGTGCTTCTGATTCAATACGTATATATTCTGGTTACGTGTTTCTGTAACCATGTGCTTGCAATGTGTATATTTCCATGCATATATTGGTCGCACAATGACCATATGAGAATCCATCCAAAACCACCTTGATCTTCAGGATTCTAAAGGTGAGCCACGCTTAACCACTGCGCTATTTGTATTTCTTACAAAACATTTTCATTTGAAAGCAAACCAGCCAGTCAACCACGTTTTTAATCGCTGAAACATTTCGCTTACTGCATACTTTATGTGGGATTACACGTTGGCGCGCAATGTTAATTTGAATTTTCTGGCTTGTCAATTCAGGAAAAATTTTGGATGGATTCTCATATGGTCATTGTGCGACCAATACATGTTCGGGTCTTCATAGATAGATCTTGTGCAATGACAAATGTGTACCAGCCAGTGAGCGACTTTGGGGCAGTGACACACACACACACACACACACACACACACACACACACACACACACACACACACACACACACACACACACACACACACACACACACACACACACACACACACACACACACACACACACACACACACACACACACACACACACACACACACACACACACACACACACACACACACACACACACACACACACACACACACACACACACACACACACACACACACACACACACACACACACACACACACACACACACACACACACACACACACACACACACACACACACACACACACCCTGAGTGGGGGCCCGCAGTGATCACAGCGCCACACCTTGACTCGATCAAGTGGAAATTACAGATGATATTGGTCGCACAATGACCACATAAGAATTCATCAAATGAATCCTGATTTTCACGTTCAGTCACTCTTAACCACTGTGCTATTTGTGAGTCTCACAAAACATTTTCACCTGAAAATAATCCAGCAGATCAACCACGTTGCCGCAGGTCTGAAACATTCTCGTTACAACGTGTTTTGTGTGCGATCGCGCAACGCAACGTCACTGCCACGTCACTTTCCCTCTTTGCGATTCAGGAAAAAATTTGACTAATTCTTATAAAGTCTTTGTGCGACCAATACAAACAATCAATGCACGACAAGAAAAACCACGGGTTTTTACCGACGAAGAATTTTACCCTTTCGATCAATCTTCAATCGAAAGTTTCATCACATCCCTTTCCATCTCAACTAACTACAGCAACCCACCAAACTTGTCTACTGATCCTACCCACCACATCACTAACTTACCAAATTCCAATCGAGAGAGTAAAGAAAAGTACCAAATTAAAGTACCAAATTCCAATAGAGTAAAGAAATTCAAGAGAAGATCCAAGATCAACTCAAATCCCTCGCGCAAACATGGCCGCCTGAAGCTTTGAAGCGTTGGAGCAATCTGATGTGGAGCGAAAGGAGCGCAATTGAATAGGACCATGAACTACTGAGATTGACTGCAAAAACGCTGATAGTGATATGTCCTTTGCATCTATAAACGCCTTTAGCTTATGATCACCTAGGAGAAATCGCTCAGCTTTCTTTTCTTAGTCATTGGATTTTGTGATCCCTCTTGTGTAATGATGATCATCATTGTTCGGAGCTCAGAATATAAAAAAATCAACTGGAACTAATAATGTAGATTTTTCGACTATGAAGGTACCTTTGTGTGCAGTTACTGTACATGTATGTGGTTTCTGTTGCTTGCAATACAACCGACCAGGGTTGGGCAAAAAAAACGACGGCGTTTCTTCTTAAAACACGACGTTTTTTTTCAAAAAAAAAACGCCTGGGTCGTTTTTCGTTTTTTTTAAATCCTGAATTTCCTTGATTTTCACCAATTTTTTTAGGGAAAGTACCCTGATTATCAAGGAAAATCAATTTTTTGTCCCATTTTTTCAAAAAATTTTCGACCAATTTTTACTTTGCCGAGTTACGTCGATATACGGAGTTTGACTTTCAATGATGACCCCGGCCAAAGTTGGTCCCATGATGCGGGTCTGATATGGGATCTTAACAACTCGCTAGAAAAGGGTTGAAACCCGTTTATTTTGTCTCAGAACACATGGAATTACTTCATTTAACCACGTTTTCTTACCAACATGAGCGTTTTCCATTTTGGGGGGGGGGGCATATTTTGGTCATCTGAGCGTTTTAAAAAAACGTTTTTAAAAAAAACATTTTTGCCCAACCCTGCAACCGACATTCGTTTTTTAATGCGCTCACCCTCAAGCAACAGAAGCGCTCCAAATTCTTTGTTCCTTTTCGACGATTTGGTTTTGGCCGTTAGTCTGTGGAACCAAACACACACACCAGAAGCCTCAAACCGGCGTACGCATCCCTACAAGAAGGTTTAACATTTTTTTTGTCGAAAACTCAGATATGCTGTTTTTTAAAACACGAATTTTTCGTTAAAATAAAATGGTCTATTCTTCGAAAAATGGACGTTTTTAGACATAAAGTTGTAAATTTTTTTTCTGACGGACCAATTGCCCTAAAATCGCGCTTGCGGGACCTCACCGCCAAAATAACACATGAAGAAGTGCTGGACATTAGCTTTTTGAAGCGATGAGCCAGTGCATGCGTCTTCGGCACCATAGTTTTCTAAATTGTAGCCCCACCAATCGGTAGAAAACGATTTATGGAGTTAATATGAAAACAAATATCATAGGTATTTTGGCTCAGGATCAGGAACAAAAACTTTTCATTTCATTAATTCTCTTGAGAGAGCCATTCAGCGGGGCTCTATTTGCAGAACTCAGGTACCGGAGAATGCCAAATAGGTCCCCTGGGCTTTATTTGGGATTCACTTCGGATTCATTCGAGATTAGATAATTTCCTAAATAATCACGCATCTTTCTGCGTGTTCCACACGCCACTGTGGTCCTGGTTGAGACGAATGTTGAAGTCAAAAGAGAATTTACGCACCACGCCGGACAGTGTGTTTTTACCACGTGCGTTTCTCTTTCTTTCGGTGTCGTAATACGTGGAACCGGAACAGTATTGGATCTTCCCGAAGCCAAATTCAAGAAAGCGTCTCATGAGCGCGTTGTTGGACTTATACTCTACTTTTGAATTCCAGCAAGATTGGTTCTGGCCTGACCGAGAAAACAGCTGCACAAGAAAGACCGACCTTGTCCCCAATCATCAAGCTCGGTTTCACAATCCTTGAACGGTATTTTCTCGGTCGTTCCAGCATACCCGATTTTGCTCAATTTTTGAATTCTGCGCTTCTACAAAGCAACATACCAGTACAAAGTTGTAGGTAACACAGTGGCACGATTGTTTTCGACATTTCTAAGCTCAGCACATGTCAGGTTCCACCTTCGAACTTTGCCATATCTCGGGCGTGCCAGCACTTACGGAGCTGGTTATTTCACATTTTGTTTGTACCGGTGTTTTCCATTTAAAGCACCCCCTCGGGGGCTCTGGGTGAAAAATTTTCCACTTAAGGCCCGGGGCGCTCCAACTAGATTTATTTTGCTGGACCATCCATTTTTCATCCAACATTAAATTTGCCAAATAGTTCAAATTAGTGTATGAAGGTCCAAAACATCGCACTTTTCTGTTATTTTACTGTTGTTTTGCCACGTTTAGATGAACCCTTTAAAAGGGGCTTATAATGGAAAACATCGGTAAGCAGGGCAAAAGTTTCTGGAGACAAAAGGAGAGCCCCATAGATAATGCATCATAATCCATTTAAAGCCAAAGCCTGGAGTAACTGTCTCTGTGTGTTTGTATGTACGGTTTAAATGTGATGATTCCAATGGCAAAGCTCATTTCAGCTCATACTGAAAATGATGCTAACCGCTGACTTATCCCACCACGTTTTTATTCCCGAAAGAAAGGCAAGCGAGAAAGAATATTACAATGTACAAAATAATGTCATTATTCAACGAGCCCATCACCACTGTGACCAAATCTAAAATTTTAAGCGCATTATTATCACGTAATTGAAGGTCATGACAGTTTGATTGATTTATCTTAGATACACAAGACTGAGGAGATGCATTTGTTTTGCGGAGTTGCATACCATTGGCCGTCTCTACATTGGATCGCTTGGTTGAACGCAGCAGCAGTGCCGGTGCCTTGCTAAAATAAGAAAAAAACGTTTTCTGTTTTACATCGCTGTGGCAAACGCAAGGAGTCCGGGTCTTTTGCCTTGGTAAGCACCTCTCTTGATTCACTTGATCTTGATTTGATGTGCATTTTTGTTCTCAGAGAAATTTACAAATGATTTTGCATCATGAATAGAAAATTCTTTCTTAATAGTGTGACAAATGGGTGCACACAATGCGACCAAACCACAATACGCATCTCTTTTCACATAATCGGCTTGATTCACCTGATGGGCTTTGGTTGCAAAAAAAATTGATCAAAGCGAGATCAAAGGGAAATTTTGGTCGGGAGTCCGAGTCGAAGTGCGTTTGGTCGTGGGCCGCGTGATGGACAAGTTACACTTGATCGCGCAAACACTGCGGGCAAAAAATATACTGCTTTCCAAACAATCATATTCAGTCAAAGACAAATGTCGCTTGACTATGTGATTTCATTGGTTTTCCAGCGGACAATTTGTTTTACCTTGTTTGTCAACGTGGCGGAAATTAAAAATGTCCGCAGTGCCCTCGCGACCAAGTATTTTTTCATCTTGAATTCAATCTTCGCGGCGTATTTTTACCACATTCGGGTCCGGAATGGCAAATTTTAAAAATTCGATTCAAACCCTTTCATTAGCATTTCGAAAGGCGTTTCTTTGCAAATTTTCAGCCAAATCTAAGAAAATTGAGCAAATTGTTTTTTTTCATTTTTGACATCAAGTACCACAAATTGTTAAAGATCCACCCATTGTCCTTTGCGAGGACTTTAGGTGCACCTTTCCACCAACGAAATTCATTTTCCGCCTGAGTTGGCGGACCCCAGACCGAGACGCAAATTTATCCCCAAGTCTCATTTTAACCAATTTTTTCCCAGCCGAAGTGTGGAGTGAGTGAATGGGTACCAAGGGAGTGGTCGAAAAATACAATCGGCTTGCATTGTTACACACAACAATCTTGTTTCTTGTGCAAAGACAAGCTGTTCATCAGAGACACTGCGGCATTATAGTTCAGCCGCAAAGGTTGCCTAGCACCTTGATAACGTGATAACGCTCCATGCGTATCCAGTAAAGACCTTGTTGCAAGCACAGATTTGAGTTGATTAATCAAACAACACGAGTTTAACGAACGTCAAAATTACACCAACCGTTGATCCGTCCGTGAACTCTATCGTTGCACCGTTAGCTGTGAGACAAGCAACGTTAGCAGCAACTGCTGCTCCAGTAAGGGCCACGGTCATCGATGTTCCGTGTGGAAACGGTGCTTCAGTCTGTGTCATGCCCGTCAGTCCAACGAACTGTCCGGCAACGGTATTTCGCGCTCCAACAATAGCAATCAAGCCGCACTCTTGAAATATACGAGGAGAATTGATATTTTGATTGATCGTTGGCTGAGAAATCGAATTCCAATCCGCTCAATGTCTTTTTGATGTTGAAGCTGACAAGTTCGATTAAGCCTAGAGCGTTCCCCTAATCCCAGTGGGGCTTTTCGGTAAGCTTTCCTGATGAAACTACTGCAGGCTTATTTGGGGAGAAACGTGCAATGCGTTCTTGGAATGTACTCTAATGCTTTAACAAAACGCACGCAAAAATTACGCACAATTGGAAAGTTATATTGACGACGGGAAGTAAAAATATTGTAAAAAAATTATTTTCCTCAATTCTGCGAAAACGATTCCGACGGGTTTACTATTGGTTAAAAAGCTGATGTTTCGAATTGCTCAAGAAAAATTTGTCCGTACTTGAGTTACCAGATATTGCTGGCTGCAAGTCATCTAGTTTGTGAGAAATTGTCAAAGATTTCTTATTTCACTAGTCTAGACTAACGTTGAAAGCACTGGACTTGTGTTTGAGCCGATCCTCCACTTCGAGCCCAGGTTCCCGACGAGCTGCACGTGTACGTCTGTGGGCTGGAGAGAGGCGTTCCAGTCGACGTCAACGCGTTAGTACCTTCGTATATCGACGAACCGGTCTTGGAGCAAGCAACACTGCTCTGAAACATGACATGTATTTCCATCCGCTGCCGTTATGTTCAAATATTTGTGAGGCAAAGAGCGCTTCGTATGTGCAGTATGTATTCGTCAATCCCTTTTTCACTCTCGTCCGGTTCTTAAAGATAACGGTTGTGGGTCATCGGAGTTTAAAAAATTGTACCGTAAACATCGTTATTAAAGGGCTCGGGACGTAACCGCAGGAACCGTAGCAGGGCATATTGTTATATGCCGTTGGAAAGCATCCTGACAGTTTATGTCAGGCACAAATTCTGGCTGCTTCTGGATTCGCTACCTATTGGTAGAGGACCTTTCGTTTCAGAAAAAAACAAATTTTTCCACAATTTGGAACGACAGGTGCAGAAACCGCAAAAGAGCTGGAGATCAATTAACATGTGGATAGGATTAGAACAACTTCTGGGCATCTTATCCTCACAACTTCAGTCGCCCAAAGCATTGCTTCACTCGGCGAGGGGGCCACATTTTTTGAGAACACAGGTTTGTCCCTAAATTTTGAGGGCGCGCTATAAGCTGCAGAGATAAAAATGCAATGGAAAGATAGAGCGTTGTCAAAAATACCGTAAATAAGGTTTTAAATTTTGGAACTCATGGCTAGCTTCGTGACAGGCCTAAAAATACGTTAAATTGCCTTTAATTGCCTGGTTACATTCGTCGGGTGATATTTTTGAAACGGTGTAAAGGTCAGTTGGGTATGAAGGTCGGTGGAAAGGTCGGTCGACAGCTCAGTGTGATAGACCTCGGTGTAAACTTGAAACATTCCACGTTAATAACAGGCAATGTTTCACGTTTACACCGAGCTACGCCGACCGAGCTTTCGACCGAACTTTATACCGACCTTTACGCCCAACTTATCTTCACACCGCTTCGAAAATTCCACCTGTCGCCAGAATTGTGACACATAAAGGCAACAGATTGTGCGGCATCAAGGACCGAAGACTCCAAATTCTACAGATCTCTCGGGGCAGCCATACTAATCTGAATGCAGTATTCAGCTATAATTGATTATTGTTAATAGCTATTGCAAATGTGATTGCACCAAACAATGTATCTTCGGAGCAGCTTTCGAACGATATATGACAAGGCCAAAAAATGCTCAACGCTAAAGAGCACAGGTAAAAAAATGGTTTGTTGACGGTTGTGGAATGAACCGTCACCTGACCGTGTGCGATTTTGGGATTTTGACCGCTTCTTGTCCATCGTAAGAGACAGTATGAGCATGTCATAGATCGTTCGATAGCTACTTCAAAGCTACGTCATTTGGTGACATCAAATGTGAAATTGTCCTTAACAGTAACGACTTATAGCCGAATATCGTATGTGTGAAGTCGCTGTGTGATCGCAAAACTGACCGTTGCTCCGGGAACAGCGAACATTGACGATGTAGAATGTCCGTTGGAATACGCTGTGGTCGTTGATGTGGGGTCGTACAGCAAATCCTTGCACACTGCAACGTTTGGATAATATTAGCTTATCAATGAAGTTTGGCCTTTAATTCAATTCGACGATCACATAAATGTTTGTTTCTGCTTATAGTAGAACTTTCTTGCGATGGTATAAAACAGCGGTGTCAATACAGCGGTGTCTCATATCGGAGTTTTCCACGTGAAGCCCCTGGGTGGAAAATGGGCTCTCCGACCAATACGAAAAAAACGGAGTCCAAATGCTCCTCAAGGGCTCCAAGTAGAAAATTGGGTTTTGTTAATTGCTGGTTAACAGTTGGGCCTTTTTAGAACAGCAATTGGACATTCTTGGACTATATTTCCATTTGATTACAGCCATTTTCATCCTAGCTTTGTGAAACAACTCAAAAACGAAGCAAAAGCACGATTATTTAGTCGCTGACCAACTTTATTACTGCATGAAGGATATTTACCAAGTAGACTGCTGGACGGCGATTATGATTTCGCATTGACGAAAGACTTTGAAAATCGATTTCCTCAACCAACGAACAAAAGTCTTCCACGCCCTCCATTAACAATAACTTCTGGGAAGATCACAGCAAGCGAAACATGGTTGCCTGCCGCATCCAATGAAAGTGAAGGAGCGCACTTATGTGTGCACGTGTACATAGCACATGTATAGTCTGTCCACCGGCTCATGGCACTTTTTGTTGCTGCTGGCTGGTTTGTTCCCTTCCTCCACGTTCTAATGAAAGAGAAATTGAGTGTGGCCGATTTTGCAAAAAAACTAAAAAATGATAAAATGTGTCGTAAAAGATTGAATTCGATCAAATTTAAGATTAAATTAAAGTAAAATGGATAAAACGCGTCGATTTCATAAAAACCACAATTTAGGAGCAAAAAATTTTTTTTTTCGGAAACTCAATTTCTCTTTCATTAGAACGTGGAGGAAGGGAACCAGTCGGCCAGCAGCATCACAAAGTGACATGAGCTGATGGACGGACTATACATACGTACAGTCATATCTAGGCCGAGCCATTGAGATTGGGTACGATTCTGTTGCTATTGGGTGATATAAGTCCTTAGAACCTTAAATGAGAAATTGCTCATTCCTAATAGCGTCTTAATCTTTAGAAGCGTTTATACAGCAATGTGGGCATCACAGAAGTCAAATCACTTGGTACAAAACTTCAAACACGTACCCACGAGAAACCATTTAAAAATAACCGCAAGGAAGAAAATTCGGCGCGGACCGGCGGAATTTATACCTGCGCATTCAGGCAAACTTCCTGATCAAAAAGCTGGGAAGGCGATCTAATGTTTCGCTTGATTTTCAAGCTCGCTAACTATAGAATTTCGCTTTTCTTCATATTTCGAAATTCAACGAATTGTTCATGCGTGGCTGCTAAATGTTTCATGCTCCGCTTGTCACGCTGGAACAATATTCGTTGCAATTCGAAACATAAAGAAAAGCGAAATTCTATAGTTAGTGAGTTTCAAAAATCATGCGAAACATTCTGCCGCCCTGAGAGCTTTTTTTATCAGACAGTATGCGTGAATGCGCAGGTAAAAAAGTCGGCCGGTCCGCGCCGAATTTTGTTCCCAGTGGCTTGTCTTAAACTGCATCTCCTGGGTGCATGTTTGAGAGTTTGTGCTAAGTGATTTGCCTTTTGTGATGCCAACACTGCTGTCTAAACACTTGTAAGACCTAAAAGGCGATTATAAATGTACAATTCCCTTTTAAGGTAAGTTAGGAGAAATCGCTGAACCATAAAAATGTTTACTGCTGAGTAAAAAGCTGATGTTTTGGACTGCACTGGCAAAATGAATCCAGATCAATCACCGAACCGCTGAACGATGAACAAATCAGGCGATTTACGTTTTATTTTCCTGACTGATGTTTACACACAAGCAGCGTCATTGTGCGACACGACATGACAAGGGTGACCATCACTGTTGGAATGGAAGATGATTACAAGATGGAAATGCAAACTTACTGTTTGAGCACGTAAACGTAGCACTGTCCGACCACACTCCATTGGTGCACGTCAACATTCGACCACCGGTGTAGAATGTTGTCGCTTAAAGTTAAGTACACCATTTACAGGTGAGCACTTGGCTTGTTTTTTTAATTTTTTTAGTGTTATGACTTTGGGTTCCTTCGATTGACACATCGGGATCCTTTCGAAAACTGGTGGTAGCCCCCTGGCCCCAAACATGTTTGTTAACGCCCAAATGTCTAGAAGTCTTCGGTGGCAACAGTCTTATTATCAAAAGAAATTAACTGATCATCTCAAAACGTAGCACATGGAGCATATCGATTGAGAACCCCGTCGGTTCGTTGCAACATGTGAAAAGCAAACGACAACACTCACATCCTTGTTGTTGCAGCGCCCGTGTGACGCCAATATCGCTGCACGTGACCACAGCGAATCCACCGGTTGGAATCGATCCATCGCTGTTCGTGGACGAATAGCCGATCGTCGGGGCGATCGTGTTCGCGTTCGCTGTTGATGTCGGAATGGCGGGACAATCTGGCAGATCAATACATGTATGCAAGTAGCTCAAGCCATAAGCGCTTGCTATGTTCAGGACTGCGTAAAATTAAATAAGGTTAACTTCAAAAATCATGTCTTGACACCACTTTAATTACTAGTTTGAACAGTCTGTCTGCAGATGATGTACTATAACCACATCAACTTCGGTCAACATCATGACTGAGTCTCAACTTTCGGAGTGTTGTGGTTTGCAATCACAAGCGGTGAGCTCATATATAATGGTGGAACATGGTGCCATATGACTGGCCGCAGATGATTATCCTTACAGCTGACTGATATCATCTCAAACATTACGCGCACAAATAACTCAACAATCCATCACCAAACGGCATTGGTCAACTCAGATCAGATTGTCAATTAAAGTCGTCAACTAAGGCAGCATTTCGTGAGCGCGTGGCACTCGGGCGTCAGTTGACAGGGATTAGGTGACGATAAGAGTTGACCACATAACAATAAACCTCGACATACTTGTGTTGGTGACAGTTGACTGACAAGCGTCAACCAACGGCCGTGCGACCAGTGCGAGCACAATGAGTGCGTAGAACATGATGGTAGTGTGGGAGAGGGGGAAAGGGACTGGAGAATGGAGAGTGGAGGGATGGGAGAGGATGGAAAACTCCGAATGAATGTTGGGAAGAAAGTGCGCTTCTTATATAGTAGTTGGAACTGTCGGATTCGATCAAACCGTTCGCTTTTTCCGGCATTATTTGTTCCTAATTCGGAATCAGTGAGGTGTGATTGTCTGTAATTGTTAAACAATCTGCGAAAGGGATAGTTTTTCTAACACCAACAGGTAGAATACATAGTCATCCAGGCATTAAAAGATCATCTATATAGCGAATGTTGTTTTTTTCCTGATACTGCATGTGTACCAACACAAACGCACAATCCTTAGGAGGTTCAATGTGTTAGATACAAAGGCGCATATCACACTTGATTCAACATCATTAAAGTGGTAATTGTTTGCCCCTAATTCTGAATTAGTGAAATTTGAATCGGCAGATATTGTGAAACAGCGAAGGAAAGTGATGTTTTTTTGAGTAGCAACGGGCAGAACACAGAGTCGCATGACCAACTAAGGATCATTTACAGCCAAATCGGCGAATGTTGTTTTTGCCTGGTACGCAAACACAAAGAGGTAAATCTGAAGAAAGATCGAGCCGTTAGATATGACACTTGGTTTTACATTATTATCGTAATTCCTTGTCCCTAATTACGAATTAGTGAATTTTAAAATTCGGTATTGTTGAACAACGCCGGAAAGTGATGCTTTTTAAACCCACATATCACTGTAGGCCGAATACATAATCGCATAACTAACAGAGGATCATTTACAGGCAAATCAGCGAATCTTGTTTTTTTCTCAGGTTTGCAAACGCAAAGTCGTAAATCTGGCGAAGACTCGAACCGTTACATATCACTGTCGGTTTTAAATACATCACTAACATTAATTCTTTGCCCTTAATTTGAAACCAGCGAAGTGTAGAGGGGTAAAATCTTCGAATCCGCGCAGAACACTACGGGATCGTGTAGGCCGAAGGTAAGTTGGCGGAACACGTGCTCAAGGAACAGACCAAATACAATTCACAGCGAAATTAGTAACTTATCGTTTTGCCTTGAACACAAAAACCAATCTGGAGCAGGTTCGAGCCGAACAGATATTACTTATCATCATTAACGTTAACGTTGAAAATGTCTGCGATTTGTAATCAGTGGAGTTTGACGCGTGCAAAATCCCGTGGATTCGAACCGATACAAAAAACATTTAAAAAATAACATTACGTCGAAGTCACACATTTACGGTGCTGATGCTGCACTACCAGATACTTTATTCCTAATTCGGAATCGGTGATGGATGGAGTATCCAGTTGGTTGGTGTGCAAGAATGCTAGTTTTTTAGACGAACTAACGCGAATCTCTATTTACGTACAGTACATGTGCGATGGATCTTGGGGCAATGAAATTAATTGCTCCTTGTTTTTGTCTTATTGCAGGAACGCAAATGGCCAGAAGCAGTTTGGGCCGCGTCATTGAGTCGGATGAACGACATCTGATTTTTTTATGCACACTGACTTTGATCAAATTCTCGCATCGCTAGGATCTATTTAGTGCACAAAACGTGTTAAGTAAAGAATTACTGTGAATATGGTTGATTGGCTTTTTCTAACAGTTCGAATATTATCCAGCGTGCGGTTTGATCTACACTTCTCGAATTTCCGCGCTTGGGTTTTGTTCCTATAATTGGTTATCGGGTACGGCAGTTTAGGTACTTGCAGTCAATACCCAACAACACCATTCAACTGACCGCGGACACGGGATGATCGAGGCGTTCCCGGTGTATACCGTTTCCTATGCCGCGACTTTTTAGGCCCCGAAGTTCAGGCCCGACCTTTTCAGGCCCAGCGTATTTGACCCATTAAAAGGCTTAGGCTCCAGCCGGGCCTGAATCGGCCGGGCCTGAACCTGTGTCCCGGGACTGAACCGTCGCACAAAAACCGTTTCCATCTTGCAGGTCTCCTCTGGCTCCTCATTATTTAGATTGCACAACATACACGCAACTGTTATCGAGTATTGACTGGCCTCCCCCTGCGCTGATAATGCATTTAAGCTGCATTACATTCGCTTCATTTTAAATTTGTTCAGTGCATACTTTACCAATGAACGAGCCATGTCAATCTCATGCATGCTACAGTGCGCACACCAGCACCGAAGCAGGTTAGTAGGCACATACCAAGTGTGGGCAAGTGCCCGTGCACGTATACGCACGCAGTTGATCCATGCACGCGAACACTTGTGCGATTGTCGTTCGTTTTGCACGTGGCGTAATCTGCAGATTAGTCTCGCGCACTGTCTGACCTCTGTCTCTGTTTTATGAAGCAAAAAAACTGATTACATTTATGCACGCATGGCTGACGTCGTTAATGATAGGATACACGATCAATCAACATTCTCAACATTGGATGCGCAATTGTAGACTATCCAAAATTACGCATGCATTGTTTTGAACAATGCTGTTTGAGCCCAGAACACATGGACGCACTTCACCTGAATGCCGCAGTAACTGCTTCAACATCGCTCGAGAGAAATCGGCTGTTAATGAACTATGTACTGTAATGTTGGCCTGTTTCGCCCTGCGCTTTCGCAGACAAGCCAGAGGCGCCAGGTCTCGTCAGCGTGAACGCCTGGCATATTTGCCTCGAAAAAGCCCGCTGCAGATCTTATTGCTGGGCTGTAACATCACTGCGTGCAAACCCATAAACAGAGTTTCGTCACATCTGTGCATAGCGAGGGCAGAGAGCCACTTTGTACTATGTACTACTCTGTATCTCAGCAACTTGCACCCGAATTGTGTTTTGGCACTTTGGCTGCGCACTCACTCTTCATTCTGATTGTTGTTCTTTCTGATCCACCTCTCTGTTTACGCGCATTGCTGCGTGTTCTCACGATATTGCTTGTAATTACCACCAATACCGTATAAGTTGCGTCGATCCCAGCTTGGTGGCCCCAGTTCAGTTACACGAGTTTTGTTTGCGTTCGTCACTGTAGCGGCTGGAGCTGCGTTTATGTGTTCGGGTGGGCTCCCAAACCTGCTCAATCCATTTGTCCATCAATGACATAGTAACCTCCAGGTAACAGCTTCCGACCAAAGTTTTGTCTTTCCGTTAGCATATTCTTGTCCAAGGAAGCCCCTGAATAGGCGCAGTCAGTCTCACTCCGCAAATATGCGGAGTATATTCTGGCGAATGCAACCGAAATGCTGCTATAAGCTGAAGGAGCGCAGGCAAGGTTGTCCAGAAGAGCCACATGAGTGCTAAAATCGCTCAACGGGCTCTGGCGGTTTCACTTGAACTGGATAACCATTTCTGTTAACACCGTGCTTTTTTATATTTGCGGAAATATTGGGAAATATTTGCGGAGTGAGACTGACTGCGCCTCTTAAGGGGCTACCTTGGACATGAATATGCGGACGGATAGATAAAACCTTGGTCGGAAGTTGTTACCTGGAGGTCACTGTAACCCAATTGGGCCCGGTCAAATATAAATGGCGGAGACCCTTTAAGTATTGAGCGATTGTATGCCCAAGAATTCCCTTTTGGTCCCAACTACAATAGTTGGGAACATTTTGGTCGTCAATCGGGGGAACAAAAACATCAGAAGTAGACCCAAAGCGAAGCAGTGTTGGGCACCAAAATGGACTTCCCTCGTATACAAAACCGCTCAATACTTAGGGAGGGGATCGACTTTTACGTCACTTGTGTCTCCAATCTTTAACTACTGCAAAATGAGGCTCAATAGCAGAGATCGCAAACGGGCCGGGTTTGGCGGGCGCGGCCCGGCCCGAGCCCCCAAATCTCCGGCCAGGCCCTGCCCGGCCCAACCGAGTGCCGTTTCGGGCCAGACTGTGCGCCCTGGGACACGATAAGAACGCCAACGATACACGACGTAAAACCCCAACTTCGGGCAATGGGCCCAAATTCTCGAAAGCGCCGCCGGGGCGGTTGCGCAACCAGAAACGATGTTGATACGTTCCAGCTGGCCGACCTCAATTGTTTGCGCGAATGCAGCCTTGTTCAATGCAAATATATTATGTTTTGCATAACGAACGCTCTTCACGTTGGTGCGTAAATTCCCTTTTGGTGCGTAAATTCCCTTTTAATCCCAAAACATTTCAGTCTAACTGACGAGACCCAGGCATACTGTATGTATTAGACTTTGGGTCGAAACCGCAACCCACCACGTGCACCCCGTGCCCTCAAGCACACCCGCATGTACGCTTACCACCTTTGCCAGGTTTACGGCTGTCTTCAAAGCCTCAAGTCCGTTGTCATCATCGTTTTTGGTGACGCAACCGATACCCCGGTGGCTCTTTCGAGAATTTGGACCAATAAACTACATACGAGTAGGCCCATTCAATTGCAGCTTCTCATCGCCTTGAGAGCCAGCAGGTTCCAGTCGATGCATTTTAGCTTTCCCAACTGCACTGTGGTCCGTATTTTCCCCCGATTTCCGACAGTCAGCATGCAGCGCTTCTTTGGTGCCTGTAGGTGGCGGTGGAGTGTACATGTAGTCCGGCCACGCGCTCATAATACGACTTTTTTGAAGCCTGCTTGGCCAGATTAAAAAAATGTTCTGGTTGACGTATTTCTAAAACAAAAGAAAGAGATCTGGCCGAGCGACAGAGATGATGTTGATGACAACTTCCCGCTGGCTGACATCAGTTTGTTGTATGCTTACGCGAACAGCAACGTTGTTCAGCACACAAATGTTTTAAGAGCCAAAAGGGAACTTACTCACCGACGTGGAGAGCATGTTTTTACTAAATACGTGCTGTTCTTTCGTTTTCGAAATGCGTGGAACCGGAACATTATTGGATCTGCACAAGCCAACTGCAAAAACAGTCGTCTCATGAGCTCGTGGTTGGACTAAACGTATGCGACCGAGTCTGTTTTAGACTGGTGTCGGATGTGCGTGATTGGTCGTTGTTCGATAACAGACCAGGCGAGGCGTTGCGCTGAAGGCGGCAGATCGGCCCATCGCGAGTTGATCCAGCGACGTTGTCCTCCTCGTTGACGAAACGTCGGTGCAAGACGACGACGAATGCAGTTGATTAAAAGTCAACGATCCGAAGTGATTGTACTGTCCGTGGAGGAATGCAGTTGCAGGCAGGGTTGGGCAAAAAACATGTTCACCATCTCTGCGCTTCGTCGCTCTCTATTTTTACCTCTTGCACCTATTGTATGTGGCTTCATGGTGAAAGAACTAACACGAACATGGAAATCGAACCATCATATGAGAATGGGAAAGTTTAGCAGTGCGTTTCAAGCTGTTTTTCCGTTTGCTATCAGAGTCAAAACATACACATACAGCTTGTTTCATACAACCTGCAACATGATCGCGAACAATCTGCAAGCTGTATTCCGCAACTACGCTATTCTTCAACTTCGGAATTGCTTAGGCTTTCATTTATGTGTTCAGCGACCGGATGTGTTGTCTCACTGTTTCATTGTGCCTAAGAATGTTAAAAATGTCTCACATGTCGTGAAAAGTCATGAAAGTGAGACAGTGTAAAAAAGTGCGCGGTCGCGTAATGGAAGTTCGCACGAGACGCGACTCGCGTCTCGTGCGAACTTCCATTATTTTTACTTTTTATGCGAAATTATTCTGCGTATCTGATTTCCGAAGAATTTTACTAACTTGCATTTTTCTTCATGCCATCGTGCCGCCCGCCCGTCACTCCTGTCTCATTTTCCGCGCTACTTTGCGGAACAGTTTTTGCGCGCGCAGGAACACAGAACATGTGCAGTTCCTTTTTCTATTTTTCGGCAATGTATCGGTTTGTTTTTATCACGGCGCACTGTCTTCTCTCATTCTTTTATTGCGAGCAGTATTTGGACCGCGACACATTGTCGGAATGCGCACCTTACAAAAAGCTACCATCGTTACGGCGTTTGTCTATTCGCAGGACCAGCCGCAGGACGTGATGTTTATGCGCGTACGTTTTTCGTTCTGTTGTGGTTGCGTATCCAGCGCAATGCGTGGCTGATGTTCCGATCACCTAATCCGTGTACCAGCATGAATACCGCCATTACGAATGGTTTGTGCTGGACCTTGTAAAGAACAGCTCCAAAATGTTTTGTCATAACCTTGTGCGCGATGCAACACAGAGCGTGATGTAGAAATGCGTGTGTGGGCACAGGGCCTTGAAGTGCCGACCTGGTACGCACCGTATGAAAAACCAGTAGGCCGTACCGCGTGGCATGAAAATTGCTCCGGTTCTGTCTTGTGCGTCCCATTACGCGTAGGTATTTGGGTCGGCGTTAACAACAACTCATGTGCAATTGGAACTGTGTTACATGACATCATTCGGGAACGGATTAATGTGCAATTAATTACTATCGAAACCGATGACACTTGAAACCGTTCACTGATCAGCAGGTGCACATGACGTTTACGATCTGACACGAACTGTTGAATGCGAAATTCATAATTGTGCAACGGCGCCAGTTTAGTGGCCATCATTTGTGTAATTGTACGATTCACTATGGCACGTTAACCACAAAAGCAACGCCCACATACTATATGTGCATACTGTATGTATAATGCTACAAAGTGTTTGGCTCTCGCATGTTTTTTCCATTCTGAACTCCGTCATTGAATTTTCTTAAGCATTCTCATTTAGCATTTTTGTTATAAAGTATAGTCCAGCCACGAACTCATGAGACGACTTATATTTTGAAGTTGAATTGTACGGCTCAAATAATGTTCCGATTCCACGTATTTCGCAAATGAAAGAAAGAGAAACGCATGTATTTTTTAAAAACACGCTCTCCACCTTGGTGCGTAAATGTGCGTGTCGAACGACGTTGCTGTTCGCGTAAGCACGCAACAAATTGAGATCAGCCAGCTGGAACTTGTCATCATCTCTCCCGGCCCAATCTCTTTCTTTTGTTTGCAAAAACCCATGTAAGCAAACTACACCAACACGAGCCCGATTTCGAAGGTGGTGTGCGTTCAAAACGAATAGAAAGAGAAAATCATCTTGCTCCACTTTGTATTCTTCAACGTGTAACATTTCCCAAATCAGCAGCCACGTATGAATGTTTCACTATTTTGCCAGCTGCGAAATCGGGCTCGTGTTGGCGTGGTTTGCCGTCGCAGTTTTGAATCTGGCCAAGCAAGCTTTAAAAAGAGTCGTCTCATGAGCTAGTGGTTGGAATATACAGCACTTACTTGATCCAGAATGCAGCGGAAAAAAATGGAAGCCCCCTCCAAAGTCTAATAGACGCCTTGGGATCAGCGGGTGGCTGAAAAAATAGAAACTCAGGGCTTATGTTAGGGCGAATACGGTAGTGCATTGAATATCGTGCACAGCCACATACATACGTATTTCTAATAGGTGTTCTGAGCTATTGTCCCGGTCAGTCATTTCCTGGTCCGCACATTGATGACAGCTCATGATCCATTTTGAGTGCTCACGTTTGCTTTGCATCCAGACAATTCAACACTTGTTGAATACGCTGGACATGCCTGTTTGTGGGAGATTGAGGTATCAGTGTTTCACCTTGCCAGTATCTAAGCCATTTATGTACATACATATCTCATGTTGTTGGTGATGTGCATCGCTTTCTGAAAGGTCACAATGAAAGTAGAATTGGACGCGAAATGATAATTAATTTTTGTACCTTTAGTGTTATCGCTTCCTATGTACACGTCCTCATCAATGTCACACCACCATCAATGCTCTGCCCTGTTTCAGACACCAGAATGTACGCCGCCAACCGTCCAGTTTCGTCCGTGGGTGCCCCACACGTTGATTGGCCAATGGCGGCACCCAGTCATCAACCATCAACACCCAATCTGCCTCGATTACAAGTGCCCAAAACGGGCAGTCCCCCATCGGGCGTCGGTCAATCACAACAATCCGAGTTGAGCACGCCCATCCCCCAGTCACCATCGCAATACAAACTGACCATTGCACGCCACATTCTGTCATCAATGCTCATATCGATGCATCAGGATCAGGCCAATGATCAGGCGTTGCACAGTCCTCAATTCCAACACCAATTGGAGGCGTTGCTGGCGTTGACACAACAAGACAAACAACGCGCGCCGCCCAGTCTCAGATACGGACCGAATGAAATCAACGCCATTCGCATCGCACAACAACACAATCACATGGTGATGAGGGAGGGAATGATGTCAAAGTTTGGAATGTGATTCTCGCAAGCAGTGCTTCTAATTCAATACGTATATATTCTGGTTACGTGTTACTGTAACCATGTGCTTGCACAATGTATATTTCCATGCATATACGTGTTCGGGTCTTCATAAATAGATCTAGTGCAATGAGAAATGTGTGCCAGTGAGCGACTTTGGAGCAGTTGCAAAAGTCGGAAATCGGCTACCTTAACACACACACACACACACACACACACACACACACACACACACACACACACACACACACACACACACACACACACACACACACACACACACACACACACACACACACACACACACACACACACACACACACACACACACACACACACACACACACACACACACACACACACACACACACACACACACACACACACACACACACACACACACACACACACACACACACACACACACACACACACACACACACACACACACACACACACACACACACACACACACACACACACACACACACACACACACACACAAATATGCCCCCAAAAAAATTGTAAAACGCTCATGTTGGGAAGAAAACGTGGTTAAATGAAGTAATTCTATGTGTTCTGAGGCAAAATAAACGGGTTTCAACCCGTTTCTGGCGAGTTGCTAAGATCTCGGTGTGACTAATGACAAACGAAACACTCCAAAAAAATCAAGCCTTTTTGAAGCACCCTTTTACTCCTGTATAATTTTAGACATCTGAACACACACAGCCGGCACAGCGACAGACAACACAGCAATGTTTCAGCTGGTAAGCTTTGTTGTGTGTGTGCGCTGTGGAATGGCTGCCTTGCGCATGTTGTGGTAAACATTGTGTGAGCTGTGTAGGGTTTTGAAAAACGAAAAGCACATCCTGAACACAGGACAATTAGACGATTTTTATTTGCAATTGACAACTTATTTCATTCACCACAGATGCCTAAAATTATACATACAGCAGTAAAATGGTGCTTCAAAAAGGCTTGATTTTTTTGGAGTGTTTCGTGTTTCAACATTCAATTGTAGAGTCACTTTAAAGGTGTACTTGGAAGTCATACCAAATTGCTTTACTCGGTGAGGGTCGAAACGTTTAAAAAAATCGGCCATATTTTTCGAGAACACAAGTTAAGGTTGTCCCTAAGTTTGAGATCGCGCTTTTTGCTGCAGAAATCAAAATGCAATGAGGAAATAATGCATAGTCGGAAGTACCAGAAAATAAGGTTTTTTTAATTTCGATACTCATGGCTATCTCCGCGACAGGCCTAAAAATCCATTAAATTACAATTTTGCTAGATAGTGACGTTCACCGAGAGAATTGTGACACATAAAGGTTACAGATTGTATCGCATTCGAAGCAAAAAAGGAGAGAAACGTCTGGTTTAACAAGCTATCAAGGACCGAAGGCCCCAACAGATCTACAAATCTCTCGGAGCAGCCATACTAATCTGAGTATGATATTCAGATATAAATGTATATTGTTGATAGCTATTGCAAATGTAGTACCAAACAACGTATCTCTGGGTTAGCTTTCGAACGATATATAACAAGCCCCAAAAAGTTCTAACGTTTGAGAGCACCGATTAAAAAATAGCTTTTTTCCGATTCTGGAATGAACCGTCAGGTCACCGTGTGCGAGTTCGAAATTTTCACGGTTTCTGGTTCATAGGGTGGAATTTTCGAAACGGTGTAATGGTCAGTTGGGCGTAAAGCTCGGTGTAAAGTTCGGTCGAAAGCTCGGTCGGCGTAGCTCGGTGTAAACGTGAAACATTGCCTGTTATTAGCGTGGAATGTTTCAAGTTTACACCGAGGTGTATCACACTGTGCTGTCGACCGAGCTTTCCACCGACCTTTACACCCAACTGACCTTTACACCGTTTCGAAAATATCACCCATAGTATGAGTTAGTATGGACATGTCATATCGTTCGATAGCTACTTCAAGGCTATATTGTTTGGTGCTATCAAATGTGCAATAGTAATTAACACTAACGACTTATAGCCGAAATATCCTTTTCAGCTTGGCATGGCAGCAACAGTAGGTCTATGGAGTTTGATGTTTTGAAATCGTCCAGATTGTTGGACTGTACGTTTATCTGGCTTTCTCGTTTCCGATGTGATGCAATACGTGGCCCATTCACATCACATTCCGTCAATGAATACAGGTATACAGCTTTGGGGCAATTTTGGGGTCTTTTCCGAAACGTCACGCCGCTATTCAATACCTAAGGGTTTACAAATTTAAAAACCTTCTTTGTTGGTACTGTCAACAATGCTCTATTTTTCTGTCGCATTTTCATTTCTGCAGCGCAAAGCGCGATCTAAAAATTTAGGGACAAACTTGTGTTCTCGAAAAATATGGCCGATTTGTGGAACGTTTCGCACCCTCACCGACTTGAGCAACTGAAGTTGTGATGATCAGTTATCCAGAAGCTGTTGTAATCCTAGTCACGTGTTATTTGACCTCCAGCTCATTTGGGGGTTCTGCACCGGTCGTTCCATGTTGTGAAAAATTCACTTTTTTCTGGAACGAAAAGTGGCTCTACGAATAGAGAGCCAAGGAGCTTAACACTTGTGTGTGACATATGTATGCTGCCAGAATGCTTTCAAACGATGTATGACATTCTGCCCTGCTACCCTTCCTACGGTTGTGTCCCGAGCCTTTTAGAGCCTAGAACGAATGTCTCAGCTCCGCTCGCTATATGATTTGAATCTGATAATTTCAGCGACAGCAGCTCGAAATGAAAATGATATTGACCTCCCACCTCCCACCACGATTTTATTTCCCGAAACGAATGCAAACAGTAAAGATAAATTACAGTGGACAACAATATGTATGTTATGTTTCAGCCAGCCCATCACCACCGTGACCAAAATGTAAAAATTTAAGCGCAGATATGAAAGTCGTGACAGATTGCATAATGGACGGCATAGATTTAAGCGAGACACAGGATTGAGGAGATGCATTTGTTTTGCGGAGTTGCGTACCATTGGCCGTCTCTACATTGGATCGCTTGGGTGAAAGCAGCAGCAGTGCCGGTGTTTTGCTGCAATAAAAACAAATCTTTTGTTCTGTTTATTATTATTTTACTAGTTGACAACATCTTTTTGAAAGCGACGGGAGAAATCTTTGAAAACATCTGGATCTGTTAGTTCGTCTAGCAGCTTGATTGATTTATGCTGCATTAACAATCAGAGCACACAAAATCTAACTGCAACTTCTTTGGAGTACACGTACACGTACTACAGTAAGTTGTATAACACGTTGCGTTAACACGCAACATTTGAGGTCAGCACGCTGGAAGTTGTCATCGTCACCAGAGCACACACCATTCCGCAAATAGGTGAGCAGATAAACTCGGAATGCGGAATGCCGAAATATGTCATTCCGCATTTGAAAGCAATCTAGCCGCTGATGTCACCGCCGCGAAATCTACAGTATACCAGGCCTGAGGTGTTCCACCGCTTCTCGACTTAGACATGAAGCGATATTTACGTAGTTCAATGTTTCAGGCTGCTTTACGCCGCACGGCTGAGCTGAGTGCTCCAATACTCTGCTCTGAAGAGGTACAATTTATAACGCAAGAAATTTTTCTTTTGGCCACAGTTTGACAGGGACTTGCATCACTAATTTCGACCGGCGCAAAAGATGTTCATTAGCTGTAGAGGAATAACTTTTACGCTGGTCAAAATTAGTGGAGTACCTCTATCTCAAACTGTGGCCCAAAAATCCCCTGCGTTCTAAAATTGTACCTCTTCAGAGCCATTCGGCTTTCACGACAGTACTCAGCTGCGTGGCATGAAACAGCATGAAACATTGAACTGAAGAAAAATCGCTTCGTGTACAAGTCGAGAAACGGTTAATGGCTCAGACTCTGGTATACTGAAAATTATTTCGCGGCGGTGACATCAGCATCTGGATTGCCTATATCTGCTCACATATTTTCGCATTCCGCATTTATTAATCGCAGCCTAAGGCCGCACTCAGACAAACGCGACGAAATGCGAAAAGCGAAAAGTTCAGCACAACAGCAACTCCTAAATCACGGGCCTAAACCACAGTGATGCTCAAACAAAATGTTTCAGAGGCTGTTTGGCGTGCGCTGTGGATGATGACTACGCTGAAAAACTTTTCGCTTTTCGCTTTTCGCGTTTGTCTGAGTGCGGCCTACGGTAACACTCATTTGCAATCTCAGGCTTTGAACTCATTAATGACATTTGAGAGTTTGAGACGTTCACAGTAACCGTTGTTCCGTCCGTGAATTCTATGGTTGCACCCATAGCGGTGGCACAAGCAACGTTCGCGCCAATAGCTCCAGTGATTGCTGCGTTCATCGTTGTCCCGTGTGCTATGGGCGTGTCAGCCTGTGTCATGCCCGTCAGGCCCATAAAGATTCCGGCCGCGTTTCGATCGGCAAGGAAAGCAAGCGAGCCGCACTCTTGAAATGCACAAGAGAATGGTCAAGCGATGGCTGAGAAATCTTAAAGCTCTCAAAGGCATTTAGTTGAACCCGAGAAGCTTGATTGCCAGACACATTTTGCCTAATCCTGTGAGGTATGCACTTTGCGACCGACAAACTAATTCTACGTGTGACAAAACACAGCCACTGAAACCTCGGCCATCTGTGCGCATCACACGCGCGAGTGCTATACAGCCAGTACGCAACTGGTTGGCTGCTGCTTCGCGACCCCAACCCATACGATGCCAGCAAATGTACAAACCAGTGGATAATGAATGAATCCAATGTGGACTAATTTGGGCAAAAATTTCTATGCACCATCTAGTTCAAAAAAATTGCTGATGCTGAGCGTATACGAAAGTAAAATAAAATTGTTAGTTGCTCTCGGCGGATGGGCAATTGAGCAAAGCACATATGAGCAAGACCACTTTGAGCAAGTAAAAAAGAGCAGAGTCCAAAAGAGCAGAACCTAAAAACGAATAGGCCTAAGCCAAACCTAAGCCCAAACACAAAACTAATCTTAAGTGTAAGCCCAGGCCTAAGCCTAAGCCTGATACCAAAATCAGCCTAAGCCTAAGCCATTGGAACAAAATAAGTGCTCTGCTCTTTTGGCCGTGCTCTTTTTCACTTGCTCAAAGTTGTCTTGCTCAAATGTGCTTTGCTCAATTGCCCGGCCACCTTGCTCTCGTATAAATTTGAAAGCGATTTTTTTTGAAGTTTTCATTCTCAGAACATTGGACTGACGTTGAAAGCACTGGACTTGTGTTTGGGCCGATCCTCCACTTCGAGCCCAAGTCCCCGACGAGCTGCACGTGTACGTCTGTGGGCTGGAGAGAGGCGTTCCAGTCGACGTCAACGCGTTAGTACCTTCGTATATCGACGAACCGGTCTTGGAGCAAGCAACACTGCTCTGAAACATGAGTATGTGTATTGTCAGCCACATGTTCCAATATTTGTGAGGCAAACAGCGCCTCGTATCTGTATATGATCGTCATATTCGTTTTCATCACAGCAGAAACGTGGCAATCACAATTGCGTTTGTACCATATTTGACCAAAAACTTTGCGTCCAAGGGCAGACACTTCGATAGCTTGGTTGGTAGAGCAATGCCCCGGTTTGGCGCAGGACCTGGGTTCGAGCCCCGGTCGAAGAAAGCCATTTTTTGTTCACAAAGGATTTTGGAATGTACATGCGCTACCCGCTGTTATAACCCGTTTTCATTCTTCGCTCGGTTAAGATCGGATTGCTGACTGACGCATACTGTGAACACAACGCATTTCACAATAACGCACCACTTTCAATTCCAAAACGATTTCGATGAAGATCTTTGCAAGTTGTCGAAGTGATGCTTACAATAGTCTAATGTCTATACAATACCATTGCAAGTTTATAAATTCTGCGACGCAAATTTTTCAATTATTTATTACGTCTTTTTGAGTTGAAAAGTGAAAACCCATCCTAGAATTTACGTATTTGTACCAAAAGAGCCGACATTGACAACTCTTTTTTTGCCTCAATTGAGACCAATGTTCTCTAATTGTTGTCGTTTCCAATTAAAACCGACTGTGATATGTTCTGTGCAGTGTAGCACAGATAGTGATGGGCTCGCGCACGAAATTTTCGCGCTTTTTTCACGCTTTACCGCTTCGCGCCGGGCACGAAGAGTGCGCGAGATCGATTTTCAATTTCGCGACTGGCCGCGAATCGCGCTTTGATTATATGACACAGAATAGCAGAACAGAGAATAGAATGCAGAATAGCACTTACAAACGACAAAATTTTTTATGCCAGAAAATGACCGAAACCACCTTTATGCACCTCAATGAACAGCGATTGACGAATATTTTAGTAAATTCACGTGGAAGCATTACATTTAAGCAATTTTAAATGTATCTTTGCCTTGTAATTACTGTAAGTTGGGCGCGAAATCAAGCGCGAAAGCGCGATGTCGCGCTTCGCGCCTGGCGCGAAGAGGGCGCAAGACCGATTTTGAATTTCGGGCTTAGGCGCGAAGGTAAAATTACAGGCGCGAGCCCATCACTAAGCACAGACACAAAACCCTGTTTAAAAATCCTAAAAATCTCGGCGTGCTATCCGTTTGGCAGCTTCACCAGCAGTCTTGCTGAGGAACGAACGAACGATACATTTCCAACGAATATGCATTCAGTCTCCAGTGAGATATCGCCTGAATTCCAATCGCAGTGTGATCAAATGGACACTGACCGTGGCACTAGGAACAGCGAACATCGACGTTGTAGAATGTCCATTGGCGTAGGTTGTAGTGGTTGATGTGGGGTCGTACAGCAGATCCTTGCACACTGCAACATGTTTTGGTACTATTAGCTTGTCAATGAAGTTGACCTGGCTTTATCGGTTCAATGTATGCAATGATGTGGACAAGGACGTAAGTGTTTTGTCTTTGCCTGGGACCACCTTCTTTTCTTGGTCCAAAACAGCGCCAGTAAGTCGCATACCGGAGTTTTCCACGTGAAGCACCGAGTCACCGAGTAGAAAATGGCGGAAAATGGCCCCTCCGACCAATAAAAAAAAACGGCGGAAAATGGCCCCTCCGACCAATAAGAAAAAACAAGTCCAAAAGTTCATGGGGGGCTTTAACTGGAAAGTTGCCATTTTGTTACCTTGTTAGTTGTGGCCATTCGGACCATCAATTTGTCATCCTTCGACTATGTTTCAACGTTATGACAGCCAACTTTCATCAAACATTGTGAAACAACCGAAAAACAACACAAAAGCACGACTTTTAGTCGCTGATGTACTAACCATTTGTTATCATTTACTATTGAGTAAAAAAGTGATGTTTTTGGACTGCTCGAGAAAAATGAATCCAATAGAGCCCCGGTGTTGGTGCAGCGCAAGCAGGCTGCTTGATCTATACAACACACACGCTGCACCACACAAAATATCACCTGCTGTGGCTGCGATTAGATAAATGCGGAATGCGGAAATTGGTGAGCAGAATGCGAAATGGTAAATTTCTGCATTCCGCGTTTATCTGCTCACCTTTGCGGAATGGTGCGTGCTTGGGTGACGATGACAACTTCCAGCGTGCTGACCTCAAATGTTGCGTGTTAACGCAAACAGCAACTGAGATGCTGGACCAAAAGCATAAATTTACTTGCAGAAAAATTCCGCAAAGGTGAGCAGATAAACGCGGAATGCAGAAATTTACCATTCCGCATTTATCTGCTCACCAATTTCCGCATTCCGCATTTATCTAATCGCGGCCTGTGGAGCCACAGAGTTTGGCCGTTTCAGAGCCCCGAAAAAAATCGCTGTGGCACCAAAGCGGCCGATTCACGTTATTTTTTACTTTCGTGACTGGCGTGGCACACAAGCAGCGTCATACAACAAGCCTTGTGCGAGACGACGTGACAGGGGTGATCACGATGCGATCACATTGTGTTACGATTTGATTACATAGTGCAATAATGCAAACTCACTGTTTGAGCACGTGAACGTTGCCGTGTTCGACCACACGCCGTTTGTGCACGTCAACAACTGACCACCGGTGAAGAAGGTCGTCGCTGAAAGTTAAATACACCATTTGCAGCAGTCGGCTTCCGATGACGATTTGCCTATACAGGTTCCTCCGGCTAATAGCTCGTGATTCTTTATAAATTGGTGGTAGCTCGCTGGCCCAAATTAAAATGTCCTCATGCATGATGCAACGTGTGATTGCAAACGACAAGACTCACATCCTTGTTGTTGCAGCGCCCGTGTCGTGCCAATATCGCTGCACGTGACCACAGCGAATCCACCGGTTGGAATCGATCCATCGCTGTTCGTGGACGAATAGCCGATGGTCGGGGCGATCGTGTTCGCGTTCGCTGTTGATGTCGGAATGGCGGCGCAATCTGAGCAGGAATACATATGAGCAGCGAACAGGTGAGACCATAAGCACAACCTATGTTTAGATGACTATAAGCGATATTAAACTTGGTGATCGGATCGGATCGGATGTGATCTGCCTTGGTCCACGTGACTTTTTTGAATTAAGGATGTTAAGAAATTTAGTGACGCCACTAATTCGTGCAGCGTAAAAGATGTTCCCCGGACTAAGAATGAATAACTTATAAGCTGGACAAAATTAGTGGCTCAAGTGAATTTCTTAATATCCTTAATGCAAGAATCACGGGCTACCAAGGCTAGTCACATTCGATTCGATCCGATCACTTCGATAACTCGAAAATTAAAGAGTGTTTAAAGGGTCTCCACCATATATATGCTACCGAAACCAATCTCAATGAGACTTGGCACCGCAAGTGGGCTTGGTCCAAAACACTCACGGCCAAGAAAATCTTTTCCCATATCAGAGGGCTGAAAGGTAAAAAAATTTTGACCCTACCTCAGCACTTTAAATTAAAATAACGGTCTGTTTCGCATGTTCTTAGTGTGCAGCTTGATCACAAATTTTTTATAGACGTCTTGGTACTAACGCAGAACCACGTTCACTTTTTTGGCACTATAGTAAATTTCATAGTTCGCGCTGCCGCACAGTAAAATACGCTCCATAGTTAATGTCAAGTTATAAACCCGAGGGCTAACCATGCGCGGTTCTGAAACATTGCGCGCAGCTGCCTGGCTGGCTGGCAAACTGCGTGTGGGTTTTTAGTCCGAATGTTTCACAGGTTGATTTTCGGGCGTAGAACCTGACATTAACTATGCGGCGTATTTTACTGTGCGGCAGCGAATTTGGAAATTTACCATACCACAGCTCGCGCTACTTTGCCAAAACCACGTAAATTTTCGAAAAAAATTCCCGTTGTATTTTTTGGGTCACATGGAAAGCACACAGAGTTTTTATATATAGCAGGCAAAAAAGCCCGAATATCATGCTATTCAAACAATCAATGACCACTTTTCCACCGCTGATAAATTTCGACAAAAACTCGCTCAACTGTGGTGAACCTCAACGTCTTTCCCTTTTTGTGGGGACCCCAAGCACACTTCTATCTCATATCTTCCTATTTTAACAACAATGTACCAAGGTGATATATGGCACGCCAGATATTAAAAATATAATTGTTGTTAATTATGTGCAAATCTGCATAGGTTGGTCCATCTGCATCCTTGGAAGTACGAGCAATTGATGAAATTTACACAAAATTCTCCAATTTTAGCAAATTTTCGCTTTCGTCATATTTTTAGCCTACTAACAGTTGTGGCAGAATTGTGACCTCTACTGTCCGATGAAGTTTTTGTTATTGTTGTTCATCTATTGAAGCAAAAAATACCAATGTTGTTGGCCAGACGGTAAGGTGAATAGAGTTTTCTCAATCATCTACCTACACCTACTAAGCAAATCAAAATACTTGTGCTGGTGACAGTCGAATGACAAGCATCAACCAACGGCCGCGCGACCAGTACGAGCACAATGAGTGCGTGGAACATGATGGTGGTGGTGGGGGAGAGGGGCAAACGGACTGGAGAATGGAGAGTGGAGGGATTGGAGAGGATGGAAAACTCCGAATGAATGTTGGAATGAAAGTGACCTGCTTATATAGTAGTTGGAACTGTCGGATTCGATCAAACCGTTCGCCTTTTTCGACATTCTTTGTTCCTAATTCGGAATCAGCGAGGTGTGATTGTCTGCAATTGTTCAGCAATTTGCGAAAGTGACACTTTTTCTAACACCAACAGATAGAATACACAGGGCGGCATTTTCGAAACGGTGTAAAGCTCAGTTGGGTGTAAACGTCGGTGTAAGCTCGGTCGATGGCTCGGTCGGAGTCAGCTCGGTGTAAACATGAAACATTCCACGTTAACAGCAGGCAATGTTTCATGTTTACACCGAGCTGACACCGACCGAGCTTTCGATTGAGCTTCCACCGACCTTTACACCCAACTCACCTTTACACCGTTTCGAAAATATCACCCATAGTCGTCCAGCCATAAAACGATCATACATAGTGACAAGTCAGCGAATGTTGTTTTTTCTTGGTGCGCAAACACAAAGAGGTAAATCTGAAGAAAGATCGAGCCGGCAGATATGACACTTAGGTTTTACATTATTAACGTAATTCTGTGTCCCTCTATTTACGAGTTGGTGAAATTTAAAGCGACTAAATCATGTGGTATTATGACCAACGTCGGAAAGTGACCGTTTTTTATAAGCACCTGTAGGCCGAGTACATAATCGTATAACTAACCAGGGATTATTTAAGGCGATTCAGCGAATGTTGTTTTTTGTCAGGTTTGCCAACACAAGGTCGTAAATCTGGAGATGCTTCGAACCGTTAGATATCACTCTTGGTTTAAAATCATATCAGTAAAATTAGTTCGTTGTCTTTAATTCGAAATCACCAAAGTGTAGGGAAGCAAGAATACGGGGAAATCGTCTTTTTTGCCAGTAAGTCGGCGGATTGTCAAGGAATGAACCAAACATCATTCACAGCGAATTCAGTGATCTATCGTTTTGCCTTGAGTACAAAAACAAATCTGGAGTGGGTTCGTGGCGAATAGACACCCCTTCTTTTACCATCATTAACGTTGTCGTTTAACATAACTGCAATTTTAACGGTGAAGTTTGACCTGTGTAAAATCTGTGGATTCGAGCAATGATAAAGGAAACCATTAATAAAACTTTATGTCGACGTCGCACCTGTGCTGTTGCAGCACTGCCAGATACTTTATTCCTGATTCGGAATCGGTGATGGATGAAGACTCTGAAGAAAATCTGAAGAATATGCTAGTTTTTGTTAGACGAAATGACTCTACATACTGTATGTGCGGTGGAAATGTTTATACAAGGACATTAATGACATTTGCATTATTGCAGAAACATACAATGCAAGGAGCAGTTTGGGCCGCATCACTGAGTCGGATTACCGACATTTGATTTTTTGTGCACTGGGACTTTGATCAAATAAACGCAACCTTTTTATCTCTTTTACCGCGATCTCTATTTATGGCACAAAATGAGTCAAAGTCGAGGATTTCTATGAAAATCGGCAATATGCTTTTTTCTAACTGTTCGAACATCTTTATGTTGTTATGCTGTTTGATCGTACTTCTACAATTTTTAATCTGCGCTTGGGGTTTGTTTTTATAATTGATGATAACATCGGGTAAGTGTCATTAACGTATGTACGTGCAGTCAGTACCCAATAACACCATTCAACCGACCGCGGACACGGGATGATCCAGGCATTCCCGGAATGACGTAGCCCACCTGCAGGTCTATTCTGACCCATTATGTTCCCCTGATTACAGGTGTTGTCCTAAACTCTTCTCCAGGTGAACAACACGCATAATGAAACAGGAACACTGACTACCGTGCTGTGTCCTGTACATACTTTGCGCGCAGTCTTTCCTCTAATAGAAGCCCTTGGCACCGCATTTTTTCAAGATATTCCAGACTCGTGGCTACCATCGGAGGTGGGCTTCAATTAGGTGAAATACGGTGAAACACTTTTGTTCATGTGGAATTCCCCAACTGTATTTTTACCTTCTGAGCACATATAATCAAAGCCCATCAGTAATGCAATAAATCAAGCAAATCACTCTGAGAGCACTTTAAAGGAGGCAGAAGGCCAGCCTAGCACTTTTAAGGAGAATAAAGCCGCCGGCACTTTAAAGGCGTGAGAGGCCGTCGCTGTAAAAGGGAGACCCCGCTTGTTCGGCTAAGCCCCCCACTGGGTCTAATGTATAGATTAGTGAGCAAAGAGTGCGCCTCGGCGAAAAAAGCGACAACGCCACACTCTGTAAGCTTACATGCGACTGTTTCATAAAAATGGGCGTAGGTTCCCCTGGTGTCCACCTATGTATTATTGAAAAAAGGGAGTGAAACGCCTCGGCGAAAAACGCAACGCCACAACTCTGCTGTACATGCGCGCTGTTTGCATAAAATGGGCGTAGGTTCGCCACCTGCCCTACGTATTATTGAAAAAGGGAGACGCCTCGGCGAAAAACCAAACCCCCACTCTTAAGCTTACATGCGCGCTGTTTGCATAAAAAAAGGGCGTAGGCGCCCACCTGTGTTCACCTATGTATTATTGAAAAAGGGAGTAACGCGCTCGGCGAAAAAAGGGCGTCAAACGCCACAACTCTGTAGCTGTACATGCGCGCTGTTTGCATAAAAATGGGCGTAGGTGCGCCACCTGATGTCGCACCTATGTATTATTGAAAAAGGGAGTGACGCCTCGGCGAAAAAAGGGCGACGCCCACTACTGTACTCATGCGCGCTGTTTGCATAAAAAGGGCGAGGCGCCCACCTATGTTGCACCTATGTATTATTGAAAAAGGGAGTGACGCCTCGGCGAAAAAGCGCAACCCCACTACTGTAGCTGTCATGCGCGCTGTTTGCATAAAAATGGGCGTAGGTTGCGCCCACCTATGTCACCTATGTATTATTGAAAAAAGGGAGTGAACGCCTCGGCGAAAAAAGGGCGTCAAAACGCCTTAGACTCTGAAGCTTCAGGCGCGCTGTTTGCATAAAAAAGGGCGTAGGTTGCCCCACCTGGTGTTCACCTATGTATTATTGAAAAAAGGGAGTGAACGCGCTCGGCGAAAAAAGGCGTCAAACGCCCAGACACTGTAAGCTGTACAGGCGCGCTGTTTGCATAAAAAAGGGCGAGGTTGGCGCCCACCTGGTGTTGCACCTATGTATTATTGAAAAAAGGAGTGAACGCGCTGGGCTAAAAAAAGGGCGTCAAAACGCCTCAGACTACTGTAAGCTGTACATGCGCGCTGTTTGCATAAAAAAGGGCGTAGGTTGGCGCCCACCTGATGTTGCACCTATGTATTATTGAAAAAAGGGAGTGAAAACCGCTCGGCGAAAAAAAGGGCGCAAACGCCACACTACTGTAAGCTGTACTATAAAACCCTACCTACAAAAGGAGGCCAATAAAAAAAAAAAATAGAATTCTTTCTTTATGTTATTATTACTATGAATCTCAAGAGATAATACGAAAACCTCCTTCCTTGTAATTCAATCAAGTACATTTCCCCTTCGATTACTCGGAACCCGATTTTGACTTCCTAGAAAAACAAATATAAAACTAACGAAACCCAAAAGGGTGAAATGCTAAAAACAATTCTTATAAACCCCTATAAATATTCATTACCTTGTGCTACCACACAAAAACAAGTAAATACTAATCAGAAGTTAAAATTTTATCAGAGTTACAAAAACCACACAAAACCAAATATTCTACTTAACAATACCATCCGACAAAACACAAAAACATTTGCCCCCACCACTACACAGCAAGTTGTAAGATATATGAAAACATCACCCCTTTCATCAGCAAGAGAGTCAATCTACCCCACTTATTATTATTAAAAGTAAAACCCTCCCTCAAACCCAGACACTACTATCCCTTATAACCCCACTATTCCATTATTAAAGTCCCTCCATCAACGCCAACTTACACCCTTTTCATAAAAGGAGGGCGCCCACATCACATGTATTATAGAGGAAAACGCCCAACCGCCCCATATCCTTTTCCCATCCATGCCCTCCCAAACAACCTTATAATACCATTTCTAAAAAAATGATAAATCTCAATTTAAAACAGACGTTTTATTTAATGATAAACAATTTAAATAAAAAACAACAAAATGAGCACACCCTATTTTTTATTATATCCCTAGTCTGTTTTAACTTATTATAACCGCTTTTAAAAAAGCCAAAGAACACCTTCATCGCCCACAATAAAACCACCATCCCTCATCCCCCCTGTAACCTCAACTAACGCCATTCACCCTTTCATAAAACCAACCTATTTTATTGAGTGAAAACGCCTCGAAAATCACCACATTACTTCATCCCTTTCATATACCACACTAAGCCCACCAGCCCTTTATAGGCCCCACATACCAAGAATACCATAACCAACATACCCCACCCAAAGCCCGATCCTCCAATTAAGACCCACCAAAAAAACATCCTGGTTATACTTAAATAGTAAACGCCTCCAACCACGCACGACATAAAACGGATTAGTATCACTTCTATACCCTTCTTTTTAATTTAAACTTAGTTTAAGAACCAGTAGATGTTCTCCGACCTAAACAAACAATAGGGAATATTCATATCTCAACAAGACACAACCCCGATACCAATTGATATCGCTCCCCCCTCATTTGATCCTCTTGATAATAGAAACACACCCAAAGCACACACGCTTCCCCCACCCCACTCAGACTTTTGACAACTAGTCATTTTAACTCAGCCCTTTAGCAGGAGTGCAGACATTCTTAACCGCTTCCCGAGCTTGGGACTTCCTGAACCCCGAAGCCGTCACCGCTTATGCTTTAGAAAATCAAGGCAACTTCCCTTCACAACCTATCCAGTTCTTTAGACCCTTATACGGAAGGTTTTCTTATTTTTTAATTTTTCTTCTTATTTTTTATGCGAGGAAACTTACTTATAAGTAAATGAAGATTTTGCAATAAGTGGGATATGAAAAAAAGCGGTGAATCACAATCACATACTTCCCTTGCTGAACAACACATGGAACAACACCCAGTACAGCTTCGTAGCCTAGGGCGTTTTGACGCCCTTTTTTTCGCCGAGCGCGTTTTCACTCCCTTTTTAATAATACATAGGTGCAACACAGGTGGGCGCACCTACGCCCATTTTTATGCAAACAGCCCTACTTAGTAGCTGGCGTTTTGACGCCCTTTTTTCCCGGCGCGTTTCTCCTTTTTCAATAATACATAGCAACATCAGTGGGCCCCCACGCCTTTTTTACAAACACGCTACAGCTTAGCTGGCGTTTTGACGCCCTTCGCCGAGCGCTTTTCACTCCCTTTTCAACAATACAATCAACCATGCGCCAACTACGCCCTTATGCAACAGCCCATGTACAGCTTATAACCTTTACGCTTCGCCCGTTTCCTCCCTTTTTTAAAAACAACCAGCCCTACACTTTAAGGCTGGCGTTTTGACGCTCCCGAGCCGTTTTCACTCCCTTTTTATACATAAACACAGTGCCCCCACGCCCTTTTATGCACAGCGCGCTGTAAGCTTATAGCTGCTTTGACGCCTTTCCCAGGGTTTTCACTCCCTTTTCATAACATACACCCCGCTTTTATGCCACGTGTACCTTAAGTTCTGTGGCGTTTTGACGCCCTTTTTTTCGCCGAGAGCGTTTTCACTCCCTTTTTTCAATAATACATAAGTGCAACACCAGGTGGGCGGCAACCTACGCCCATTTTTATGCAAACAGCGCGCATGTACAGCTTATAGTAGTCTGGGGCGTTTTGACGCCCTTTTTTTCGCCGAGCGCGTTTTCACTCCCTTTTTTCAACAATACATAGGTGCAACACCAGGTGGGCGCCAACCTACGCCCATTTTTATGCAAACAGCGCGCATGTACAGCTCACAGTAGTCTAGGGCGTTTTGACGCCCTTTTTTTCGCCGAGCGCGTTTTCACTCCCCTTTTTTCAATAATACATAGGTGCAACACCAGGTGGGCGCCAACCTACGCCCATTTTTATGCAAACAGTGCGCATGTACAGCTTACAGTAGTCTGGGGCGTTTTGACGCCCTTTTTTTCGCCGAGCGCGTTTTCACTCCCTTTTTTCAATAATACATAGGTGCAACACCAGGTGGGCGCCAACCTACGCCCATTTTTATGCAAACAGCGCGCATGTACAGCTTATAGTAGTCTGTGGCGTTTTGACGCCCTTTTTTTCGCCGAGCGCGTTTTCACTCCCTTTTTTCAATAATACATAGGTGCGACACCAGGTGGGCGCCAACCTACGCCCATTTTTATGCAAACAGTGCGCATGTACAGCTTACAGTAGTCTGTGGCGTTTTGACGCCCTTTTTTTCGCCGAGCGCGTTTTCACTCCCTTTTTTCAATAATACATAGGTGCAACACCAGGTGGGCGCCAACCTACGCCCATTTTTATGCAAACAGCGCGCATGTACAGCTTATAGTAGTCTGTGGCGTTTTGACGCCCTTTTTTTCGCCGAGCGCGTTTTCACTCCCTTTTTTCAATAATACATAGGTGCGACACCAGGTGGGCGCCAACCTACGCCCATTTTTATGCAAACAGTGCGCATGTACAGCTTACAGTAGTCTGTGGCGTTTTGACGCCCTTTTTTTCGCCGAGCGCGTTTTCACTCCCTTTTTGCTCACTAATCTATACATTAGACCCAGTGACGGCCGACCGACGCCCTTTTTAGCCGATACCAAGCGTTTGGGCATTTTTCCTCCCTTTTACAGCGATTCGGCCTCTCTACGCCTTTAAAGTGCCCGGTCGGCTTTTCTTTCTCCTTAAAAGTGCTAGGCTGGCCTTTCTGCCTCCTTTAAAGTGCTCGACCGCTTTTCTTGCTCCTTTAAAGTGCTCTGGACGGCCAACCGTTCTCCCTCTACAGTTACCAAGGACTTACAAGCTATGCCACAGAGTCCTTGGTCCTTAGTGTGGGCAAGTGCCCGTGCGCGTGGCCAGGTATGCAGGTGATCCGTGCACGCGAACACGCGCGATTGTCGCTCGTTTTACACATCGCGTAATCTGCCGATTGTTTCCGCGCACTTACATATTTTTCTGTCTGTTTGCGGCAACAAAACAATTTATACAATTGCGCACGCCAGGCTGACGCTGTTGATGCGTGTGATATGATGCGATCATCAGGATTGTATGACTCGCTGTTGTAAACTACCCAAAATACGCATTAATTACATCGCCTTGACTGCCTCCTTATTTTGACCCTTCACTTAACATATTTTTGTAAATCATGTTGTTGTGTGTCTTTGAGAGACGAACAGCACCAAATCACAATACACAGAATATATCCCCGAATCTCCCACACCAAATAGCCCCCCCCAGCTAAAATCAACAAAAAGAGAGAGATAGGAACCGGTTGTCACAAGAATATCATTGTTGTAAATTTTTGTAAATCACCTTTACATACACTGACACCATGTTGGCACCACATTACTTGCAGATACATCCGGTACCGTACCAGCTGCTATGTTTCGGCCGATTCAGGCCGGAGCCTGAAACGCACGATGGCGCATGCATGCCTGGCAGATGCGCCGCTTCAACCGTCTAAGTATGTTTGCATTTTCTGCCTTAAACCCTCATGAAAGTCAGACAGCAGTATAAAAGAGTGTGTGCTCGCTTCTCGTGCGAACATCCATGATTTCTACTTTTTTGTGTGAAATTGGTCTGCGCATCTCATTTGCGAACGGATTCGCTGATTTGCATTTTTCTTCATGCCGCTATGCCGCCCGTCATTCCTGCCTCCAGTTTTCGCGCTGGGAACGTTGCGATTAACAAATGCAGTTTTTGCACGCGCAAGAACACAGAACACATACTGTTGCTTTTCCCATCTTTTGGCAATGATGTATTATTGTGCGACACAGATACTGCATCATGTTTGGGTCCAACATGTTTTTTCTATTCTGAGCTCTGTTAACGAATCCGAATGCTTGTCGAATAGATTACTGTGAAGTAGTTCATTGACCACCTTAGTTCTAATAGCTGAGCTTGCAGAGAGGGCTAGAGGGTCTCTGTTAGCCATATCGTGGTCCGGGCATTGATGACTGGCGAAGAAACACTGAGAGCCACTTTTGCTTTGCATTCCGACAACTCAAAGTGTTGAATATGCTAGACGTTCATGTTTACTGGAGATTGAGGTTTCAGTACTTCGTCTTTTACTGCATTATTATCGCGAAGACTATATTCATCTCTTGCTGTTGCTGCTTGCTAAGCATCGGTTCATGAAAGGTCGCCCTTCATCATTCCATTCCCGACTACCATCAATGCTCTGCCCTGTTTCAGACACCAGAATGTACGCCGCCAACCGTCCAGTTTCGTCCGTGGGTGCCCCACAAGTTGATTGGCCAATGCCGGCACCCAGTCATCAACCATCAACACCCAATCTGCCTCGATTACAAGTGCCAAAAACGGGCAGTCCCCCATCGGGCGTCGGTCAATCACAACAATCCGAGTTGAGCACACCCACCCCCCAGTCACCATCGCAATACAAACTGACCATTGCACGCCACATTCTGTCATCAATGCTCATATCGATGCATCAGGATCAGGCCAATGATCAGGCGTTGCACAGTCCTCAATTCCAACACCAATTGGAGGCGTTGCTGGCGCTGACACAACAAGAGAAACAAAGCGCGCCGCCGAGTCTCAGATACGGACCGAATGAGATCAACGCCATTCGCATCGCACAACAACACAATCACATGATGATGAGGGAGGGAATGATATCAAAGTTTGGAATGTGATTCTCGCAAGCAGTGCTTCTAATTCAATCGTATATATACTGGTTACGTGTTTCTGTAACCATGTGCTTGCAATGTGTATATTTCCATGCATATACTGTACATGTTCGGGTCTGCATAGATAGATCTAGTGCAATGACAAATGTGTACCATTAGGGGCACGGCACGGGCGCGGCGCTGTAGCCGGGCCGTAGGCACGGGTCCCGTCTAGTATCATTCGAAAGCTAATCCCGAGATACATTGTTTGGTGCTGTCACATTTACAATAGCTCTTAAGAATAAGCATTTATAGCTGAATATCATATTCAGGTTAGTATGGCTGCCCCGAGAGATCTGTAGACCTTGGGGTCTTCGGACCTTGATAGGTTGTTAAACCAGACGTTTCTCTCACTTTTTTGTTTCGAATCCGATACAATCTGTGGCCTTTATGTGTCACAATTCTGGCGATAAATGTAACCACCTAATTTAGCGGCAATTTAATGGATTTTTAGGCCTGTCACGGAGCTAGTCATAAGTTAAAAAATTTAAAAGCCTTATTTTCTGGTACTTTCGACGATGCTCTATTTCCCCATTGCATTCTTATTTCCGCAGCCCTAAGCGTGGCCTCAAAATTTAGGGACAAACTTGTGTTCTCGAAAAACATGGCCGATTTTTGGAACGTTTCGCACCCTCACCGTGTGAAGCAATGGTTTGAGCGACTGAAGTTGTGATGGTAAGCTATTCAGAAGCTGTTGTAATCCTATCCATGTGTTACTTGACCTTCAACTCATTTGGGGTTTCTGCACCGGTCGTTCCAATTTGTGCAAAAATTCACTTTTTTCTGGAACGAAAAGTCGCTCTACCAAGAGATAGCGAATCTCCAAGGAACTTAAAATTTGTGCGTGACATAGGCTGTCGGAATGCTTTCCAACGGTATGTAACAATGTGTCCTGCTACCCTTCCTTCGGTTATGTCCCGAGCCAAGTACTGCACGCAAATTAATCGTACACACGCGTGTGCACTAGTGCAGCTACCCCTTTCCTGGGTGTATTGTAGTTTCAGTAAATTGTGTAAAGGTACCACCGATCTTCAAAAGCGCACGGATAAGAGAATAACAAGAGACGGAATGGTAGTATAGTCCAACCACGAACTCATGAGACGACTTGTTTGAAGTTGACTGCACGGTTCCAATAATGTTCCGGATCCACGTATTTCGGAAATGAAAGAAAGAGAAACGCATGTATTTTTAAAAACACGCTCTCCACTTTGGTGCGTAAATTCCCTTCTGACCCCCAAAACATTTTTTGTGTGCTGAACGACGTTGCTTTTCGCGTAAGCACACCACAAATTGAGGTCAGCCAGCTGGAACCTACCCATGTGCCTGGCACACACCTTTCCAGACCTAGACATTGGAGTTTTCCCTGTGAACCTGTCATCATCTCTCTCCGGCCCATTCTCTTTCTTTTGTTTGCGAAAACCCGTGTAACCGGCGCATTTTTGAGTCTGGCCAAGCAAGCTTTAAAAAGAGTCGTCTCATGAGCTCGTGGTTGGACTATACCTATTGGTTCATATGGCATAAAGTAATAGTACGTGGCATCGGCATTAGCCACGGACACGTGTCGTCTATCGTTGTGTTGCACCATTTGCAAACGACACACCCTCTTGGTGCATTTATGTGCGTGTACGCGACGACACAGTGCATGTATTTGACTGCACACAAATGGGAGTAGAGGTCAACGTCGGCGCCGATTGTTTCTGTTGTCGCTTCGGTCGCTGGCGGACTGTTGAAATGCAGCGATCCGGAGCGAGCCTGTCAATAAAGTGAAGTGTGTTGTCCAGGTATTGGTAGCACAATCAGGGTTGGGCAAAAAAAACGACGGCGTTTTTTAAAACAAAAACGCCTTTTTTTTCAAAAAAAACGCCTGAGTCGTTTTTCGTTTTTTAAACCCTGAATTTCCTTGATTTTCCCTGATTTTTCAGGGAAAGTACCCTGATTATCAAGGAAAATCAATTTTTTGTCCCATTTTTTTCAAAAAATTTTCGACCAATTTTTACTTTGTCGAGATACGTCGATACACGGAGTTTGACTTTCAATGGTGACCCCGCCCAAAGTTGGTCCCATGATGCGGGTCTGATATGGGATCAAGTTCAAGTTCAAGTTTTTTATTGCATCAGAAGCAACATGGTAACGTCAACAACACGCATAAGCTGGACAGTAACGACGAAACCATAAGTAATTACAAGTGTTTAGTGGGCCAGTGGTTAGTTACGGATCGAGAGGTGTAGATGATGATAAGGAGCAAAAAACATAGAAAACACAGAAACACAGCATGATCAACGAAAAAAGTAAATCTTAAAAATTTTTTTTTAAAAATTCAAAAAAGTTAAAAAAAGTTCGACAATAAAATTTTTTTTAATCCAACCCTGTTTCGTATTCATTGGCAGTATCCCTCTGCTCATACCAATTGCGTACCACAACGAATCTAGGCTTCGACAGTAAGCCGACACCTTTAACTCCTGTTCGCTATCGATCGTTGATCGCGTATTATGTGTCCACGAAGCGATAAACAGGGCCCATTTTTAACTGAGCAACTGAGCAAAATTTGTGTAGGTCGAATGAGCTATCGTCATGTGCCAACTACCCATTTTTCGCCTCCCTCCCAAACCCCAACCTCAGGTGTCCAGCAAAGTACATAAACGGATCTAATCCAAGTGTTTTCTAAAAATTCAAATTGTTTGTTTTCTTTCTGTCTCACAACGACGAGATTGGTTGGTGCAAAAGCCGTCAACTCACAAGATGAAATTTCCATTGCACATCAAGATAATGCACACACGCGAATATGTAGTTTAACAACAAAACACGAAAACGACGAAAGTCAGGAAAATAAATTATCGCCACATTGCAGCAGTGCGCGTCGAAATGACCAAAAAGCGGATAGGCAACAAATAAAATTAATTAATATAAAAACTGATACACATGACAAGTTCGATACACTCATCTGCAAGGTGTGCAAGATTGCTGGACCGAAAAAAATAATAAGAGACGAATAGAACAAAATTAGCACCACGCGTTGTCCGATTGCATGAGATACACATACAGTATTGAGGAACATACTTTAAAAAACATACAATATGTACAATAATTATAATTTGAGCAACTGTGCCCTGAGCTGTGCATTGTGTCGCCAGAGCACAATGGTGACGGTGAGCATTGTGGCGAGGAGAACACCCAGCAGCGCGGTCGGCACCACCAGAATCGATGTGCGCACACAATCAATGGATGTGGACGTTGGTGTGGTGTAGTCTGTGATGTGACGCAGGGCTGAACGGAAACGCGCGTCGCGCGAGTCAACGCCGAAATCTGCAACGTCGATTATTTGACGATTTTTTGCTGGTGATAAACTGGATGGTCGCAAGCTTGATAAACGGACCCCTTTGTCCGGTCATGCATTAGTTATTTGGATCACGGACGTACGTAATCGCCCAGCAGAAGACCAACCGGGCACCAAGTCTGATGTGGGCCAGCCACGTAGTTGGTTTTCGTCCTCGGGGTTAGACAACCAAACTACATATGTGTATGTTATATGGTAGACCAAGACGTTCAAATCACGTGCAGTTGCTGTTTCCACCAAACGAAATTGTCGTCACAAAACATAAGGGACTGTTCTGGTCTCTCCGTTCAGGGATAGTACCTTTGTAATGATTGCGAGTGATTACCATTCCAATAAAATTGTTGTGTTCTTGAATTGCCTTAAATGCACCTGATCCCACTCATACCTCCAACCGGGTCCAACACATCAATCTGTCGTGCCCTGACGTCGATCTCAAACTGTGCCGTTGGCTGTTCCTCCGCCCACGCGTTGACCGCTGCTGCAACCCGTTGTCTGTTCAGATCATCGGCCGAACGTCGTCCACGGTTATTGTTGTTGCGATTGCGGCGATTGTTGTTGCGATTGCGGTTGTTGCGATCTCGATTGTTGTTTCTGATGTTTCAATGCAAGTGTGTGTTTCTCGTCATTCATCAAGGTTGGATCAATGTTGCGTTGACAACAAGGGCAACGAAAAAATACGCGTGAACCCTCAGTACGCGAACCAACGACGACTTTCGGATGATCGAACAAATGTATGTTCTACCGTTCCTTGATTTATCAGGGATCAATAACCAACGTCCGACCTGTTACTGTTCCTTGAGCTCGACCGACCGCCACTGGTTGAAGTTGAATCAGCCAACAGCTCGGCACATTGTGGGTACTGAAACAAGGTGGGGCAAACATTTTGAGAATTGCAACGGTGTGTTGTCAAGCTGGAAAATGAAGCTGCAATCCGCATACAAAATCACGGAGGTAACCACATTATCGATGAGATGTATAATTTTTCCAAACTCTGCGAAATGCGCCGTAATCCTGAGCGCTAACAGTGGGTGAACGAATAATCAGTAGCAGGAGCGAGGGAAAGACACTAACTATTTCCCAGGAATGCAGTAAACACAGCGCAGAGCAAGCTTTCATTCACCTCACAGTATTGTGCGACGGTTCAGTCCCGGGGCACAGGTTCAGGCCTGCCACTCAGATACGGTCGATTCAGACCCGGCTGGAGCCTAAGCCTAAGCCTATAAATGGGTCAAATATGCTGGGCCTGAATCGGCCGTACCTGAAAACAGGCCCTGAAAAGGTCGGGCCTGAACTTCCGGGGCTGAAAAGTCGCGGAATAACCTTGCATCCCTCCTCGGGCCTGATCGACAGTCCGATTGTGCACTCGAAATTGACCACAACTTTGTCGGCAAATTTGAACGCGTGCGCGTGCTGTTCTGCCATTAGGTGGTTGCCGGCCCGGCCATCGCCCTCTGGCTCACCGTACGCGAGATTGTTGAGCAGGAATGGATCGACCGCACAACTACGGTATTAGTGGTGGGTTATGGTAACAAGCGCCTGGTGGTTGTCAGACAGTGTTTCCTTTTGAATCCCTCCTTTTTCGACGAACTTTGAGATGGGATTAGTTTTTGTACCATATGCTCTTTTACGAGGAGCGGGGCTGCAGAACAAAAACAATCAGTGCGAGGACATGTTCCTCTGCACACTGCTTTCCGAATTCAAACGCAACAGTTAACCGATCCTTAGGCCCAGGGCTAGGCCAACGCACATGCGTTATCATGATTATAGCCCGAAGCTCACTCCTTGTATGCCATGGTTCTAAAAAATGCGAACAATGAGCTTGAGCTTGGTTGGAATTTTACACACGTCAAATTGTTCATGTCTGAACCCTGACGCATACACGTAGCCAACAAATAAGATTTACTGTATTTTCAAAAACTCAGCATTCTCTTTTTCTGCATTTGTATTCCGTTATTGTAAGTGAGCACTTGCAGTTGCTTACCCATCATCGTCAATGATATTGAACACGGTGCCTGAGTCATCTTTGACCATACAGTTCTTGACCCGCATACACCACAGACCTGCGAATTTAGATTATCAGGTTGTTTACGTCTAAACTTAAACTTTTTTTGAGCAGTTTTCGGTAACGAGGTTGGCCGTGTAATATTGTTTGCTGTGTGGTGACATATAGTGTCTGTATTTGTTGTGCAGCTGTGCATCATCTCCGTGTGTGTGATGTGCGCATGGGTGGCCGAACACGGCTGTGACAGTGATCCATACTTGTACATATGTACATATAGCACGTGCTATGCTTCAACACATGTGTGTCACTCACTTGGCGATCGTGTCTGACAGGTCCATTTGTGTCTGAGTTTGTCCCCGACGGCCACCACCGTCGCTTCTGCGCCCGTTTCATCGTCGAGCACTTGGTATTGACATTGGGGCATCTCGGCCGGCACCGTCACGCCGAACAACTCCTTCATGCTGCAAGGGCACGGGTGTCGTGTTTGGAGATGCCCTTCAATGCTGCCACACCTGGCCGACAATTGGCCATTCCAGATATTCAGATTGATTTGGGGATTGGCCGCAGGAAGGTCAGAATATTTTCATGAAATCCCTTTAATGTGGCTTGCCTATTTGAAATCGGGAAAATCGCGTTCACTTTGGGGGGTTCTTGCGGCACCAAACGTTTTTAGCTCACTTTTAGCAAAGCTTTGGGAAATGATCGGTTTTTCTGGCGTTTCTATTTCGCATGCACTTAGGCCTTAGGCCCACAAGCCAGAGTGTCAGGATGCTCGCTGATGGAACACTCATGGTGACCCCCTCCAAATTGTAGAAGCTGGTCGAGACCAATGGGCATGAGTAAATCTAAGACAGGTATCGACTACAAACACACTCCGAATGGGTGAGAGAAAATAATTGGCTTCACCTGACGGTCAAAGGGAACGTCACTGTTTTGTCAGCGTTCATGTAGAAGCAGCTGATTTCGAATCCCTGAAACAGAAAGGCGTTTTGACAGCAATTCGAAATACATGGGCGGTATGCACTTTGATGGCATAACACACATCCATGAAGCCTCACCCAGCTGGCTACGAGATATTTACGTGTTACATCGCGAGGGTGAGGGTGTCACACGGCCAGTGCGCAGGCTGCTGGCCCTGGCTGCATCACAATTGTGTGCAAAATACTTCACGTTGGTCGAGGGCACGCCCGCTGCGGACCAACCCCCACGACGACCCAAGGATGTCTTCCAAGCCACAGTGCATGGTTGCGACTTTCTAAATCGTGACTTGATCGGGACCCAGCATTTTCGGTCGGTATAAACGATCTCTATTGGACAGCATTGCAATCAACAGATTAACGGCAGTATGGGGACCAACGCAGTGTTCAAAATTGGAGAGTTGCACCACAAAGAATGTCATTATAAGGCGGGTAGACAGTACAAAAATCCTTCAAAATCGGCGAATAAATGAGGCTCGACGATGTAACGCTAAACAAACCCGATCGGCTTTGGTGATAAACGCATGATGGAATGAGACCATCACTTTGAAGTTGACGAACAGACCTTGCGGCTGAAAGATTAGCAAGAGTTGGGTATTGGCATCAAGATATTTCGCCTGATTTTCAGGGCCATTTCATATCTGTTTGGACGCAACCGTTCTTGTCATCGTCACGCCACAATCGTTCTTCGGAATCCGGATGCTCGTTGTCGGTCGGTCCTCGCCCCGCACACTGCACGCGTCGCTCTCTGCAATCACACGTGGCTGACGGGTTGAATTCTCGAAAACCAGTGAACGCAGCATTTGATTGGCGGGAAGATATACAAAGGATTCGCAATGCGCAAATGAAATGAAACATTGCAATGTATCATGTACATTATTTACGTTGCGCGCGTGTTGTTTTGAGCGCATGGTGATTTTAACTCGCACCTTTTAACATTTGAGTGTGAAAGTAGATTATTACTGTACCAACTGCAATTCTAGGCGATTCCGGGAATCCGTGGGATCGGACTGCGGTGCTAAGAAAAGAAATCAGTGGGGCCTGCGGGTGCCTGCAAAGCTCCACTTGCCTTGCCGATCCGGCACGCTCAGTGCGTGCCCCGCCGCTATTGTCGTCTTGCTTTGGAATGAATCTGATTTTATATGCCAAATAACACGTGCTTCAGCATTACTCCGGCCTTAGAGATCCACATACTTGCGGTACTTGTTCCGAAGGAAAAAAAGAGGATAGAACTCTCTGCTTATACCAACGTCAACTGCTTCAAAGAAGGAAGCCAAGATGAGAAGATAATAATAATGAAAACGGGAACGCAAGTACAAACCAGCAAATGGATGAACAAAGATGTTTGCTCCAACTGGGACCCAACCCAGATCATTACACTAACCAGGCGACTAAGATAAAATCAGTGAAAGTCCCACTCCTTCTAAGGCAAGAAGGTCAGCGGTGCACCTATTGTGCCTGCACAGGAATGCCCAGAATCGCAGCTGGTGCACAGTGTAGCTTAAATGTGCTACCTGGGGGTCAGGCCATCAATGCAGTATGTATACCCCCACCATGCGGACTAATTTCTACCTGCATGTCCAACGGCAAACACCCTGCCGCTGAAGTCATTCTCAGTCGTCCAAACCACATCGATGTGATCCTCAGCACAATCCACCTCGGCGTTACCTGCGCCATATTGATTGATAATGGATTGATTATGAGTTGATGTTTCATGGTTGTTGTGAGAGTTATGACACGCGTTACCACATAAACAGCAATTTATTTGCAACGTTTCGCCAGCTTCAAGCTGGCTTCTTCAGGCAATACAACAAACACTGAAAAAGAGAAAGGCAACTTGAAAGTTCAAAGGATTGTTGAAAATTACCAAACACATTGTTGTTGTTGAGTTGATGTTTTTAATACATCGTTTGATCCGATCGCAATTAAACAACTATTGAAACATCACCAACCGACGATTTTGTTCGGGATGGGAATCGCCCACACGTCCAGTCTCGTGCAGGAAAGCACGATGAGCGGAAGCCAGACTAACGGTGATGCCATCATCCGATTAATGTATGCAAATCGCGTGAATATTTAGTACCTCGTTAAGCTAAAGTGGCAAACTGCTTTAATTGTTTGCCATACAATATTCGAGGCAAAAACAGAAACGTTTGATCGAAACGAGCTGAGCGCTAATCGAATTAAGGCAGGTTGTCGGAAACAATCAGATTTGAATGACCGCAAAACACATCACACCCAGACATAAATGAAATGGAAAGTTACACAGCCGGTCGATATGTCATCCTATTGCGTATTATTGCGTCGCTATTATTTTTTAATGGCCTATTGTGTAATAATTATTGTTCACAATAATCATATGCGCGCGCGTTACGCGGGAAAACATGGACCCACAATACCCAAATACAGCTGCAGCAGTACAGTAACGTGGTAAGGATTTGTGCTCGCATGCGGCGCGCGAAAAAAAACTACATAACCAGTTTAGCGCGCATTTGACAACACTGTTGTTATAGTTCGATTTTATTTCAGTCAAATCATGCGAATCTCTTTCTCGCATCCCCTTTATTGCACCATTGTCTCTTTCTCTGTGTTGCTCGCGTAATCGTTTGGTTAATTACGTGATATGGACATACGTATACTTGCGTAGTTTCCGCGCGTACAACAATGATGTACAGCAGAAATGGCTGAAGTCTTGCGACACAAATTGGCTGATGTTTCAGACAGGCCTGGTGGTCACTAGTCACAAACTGCTAACTTACCTGCACATTGGCAATGTTGTCCCATGTTTCCACGACGTGAGCGTACACGTTTTCTAACGAAAGTGAAACCACAGCCAACTTCAGGGTCTTGTGTGATGAATAAGAATTGTAATGACACACCGGTGCGAACAACAAACATGATTCGTATGTACATATATGTACATGTATAATGTACTGCACGGACTTGGATGTTGGGTTTCCCTGATTGGTGAAGGTTAGTGGCATGGCGAGTATACAAGCGGTTATCCAGAAGTTCTGTCCAACCAACATGCGCACCCAACTTTGCTTTGTAATTCAGGGAACGCTAGAAATCATAAGTCAGCATTATTCACTGTCAACGCGGATATCTTATCCCCAAGATCACAACAACAGTTTTTACTTTCTTTACTTCAGGATTACGATGTGTAATCCGTTGCTCATTAAACGTTATTCCCGGAATTAAAGATTAAAGGGTACCAATGAATGCAGCTGAGAAAATGTTTCAGCACACCAATCACGCCAAAGAACTAAACGGAAACAAAAGGGAAAGTTGCTGGACCGTGGGCGTAACCTAGACACCTTGGTGGCAGAGAGACAAGATAACACCAACCTAAGTGTACATATAGGCACCGAGGGGCGTGATGTTGCATGCAAACAATCAAAATACACTCACGTGTTTCCAATTAATTTCATCACGTATGGTGGTTTGCGCGCGTGTTTTTTTATTTTTTGAAAGGTTCTCTGCCGTAGAAGGCGGATCATGTTCAAGGCAAGAAAAACAAACAAGTAGTCATTGCAAGATGATCACACATCGCGTAAAAAATCCGGAATTTGGTTCATTTAGGATAACACGTTTTTGGTCCTGATTACTGCAAGTGGACATGATTCTGTACACAAGTGTTTATAATCTTCTCAGTTGCAAAAACCGTTTTCTCCAGAAATGTTTCGTTCGCTGATGTTTCACTCGATGAGAGCTCATTCGCGTTTCGAGCCTTTCACCTTTATCCGGCGATATATCTCGTTGAACGGTGGAAGATCGTTGATTTCGATTTCTGTTTTTGGCCGCCATAAATTTTGGTGGTTTCGGAGTCTCACTGGGCACCTGAGCTGCGAGCCACAGTCTGTTGTGCAGCACGCTGGCTAGTTGCAGACGTTCGAGGAACAAACGATCGGCATCGAAATGCTGATTAGCTGACACTGGTTGCTGATTGGCTGGAGACTGAATAGTTGGTCGCTGATTGGCTGGGCCACTGGTGGTCGCTAGATTGTGGTTGGTTGCAGCAGCAAGCACGTGATTGTGCGTTTTCAATGATGCACTGTCAATCGGTCGACTTTCATGCAGCACAATGGGAACGCTGTGACCACCACCCCCATCAACACGGTTTGCTGAAAAGACATTCGACTGATTTGCTTGGCCTGGTCAATGATTGATCGGCGCAAAAGTCGTTACCAGACAGTTAATCAAGAACTTTTATCCTGGTCAAAATTCGTTGCATGTAAGCACCTGAAGCTAGAAGTCTCAAAAACTGTTCAGCAAAAACGTCGCATCACCAAAGTAAGGGACCGATGCGATCAAGAAGTTTCGTGAAAAATCAACCAACTTGAGTTTGTATCGTGCACACATTGGGCGAGTGACACAAACTCCGAGGGTTCGCTGGATCTGCCGAAATAGTCGGGCTGCGAGTAGAGGTCGGCCGAATGCAATGCGCAGTTGTTCAATGATCGCTGCGAACAAATGGGGGTGTTTTGCACTGTGGTTCGTGGAACATCAAGCCTTTGCAAACGACGGAAATGGAGTTGGCTATTTTTTCCATTTTGTCGCATTTCGTTATGGAGACCACGCACTAACTTTGACCGGCGTAAAAATTTTGTCTTTTTTGGGGTTGGGGAAACAAGTGTCGCGCTGGGTCAAGTCTGTCACAAATCCAAAATGAGGCACTTTATGTCCGTGGGTTTTTGTCAAAAAAAACGAGCAGTTGGCGCCACGTACATATGCTGTGACGAATGAAGCGACAAGCAAACTGACCTCAGGATAAAACGTGACGGCGCGACAAGTGACTCCGATGGTTCGTAGTAGATTCAGACACTTGCGCATGCAATCTATGAGTCGAGGTACACGATCTGTGACCAGCGTAAAACCGGTCAGGGTCTGATTGACAAATCGGTCTAGCCTGGCCAGTGGTGGACAGATTATGGCGGCGAATTCTGCAATAAATAATATTTATATCATTATTTAGGTACACATTATTATTTTAATTTCGACACACCACAGCACAATCGAATATGGTGGACCGTATGGTTGGGGGCTCCGATCACAAAGGTTGATACCCCCAGCTTTGTAGAAAATGTCTTTTTTACATTTTTAGTTTCTTGGAAAAAGGGTCACCACCCATCTTATGACCAAACCTTTCATACACGTTTTCTCCATATATGATACTTCCAAGTCCTTATGGAGTCCTTGAGATGAGAGGGGCACGACATCAAATAGTTCGCATTTGTATCGCAACAAATTGTAGTTAACAGCAGCACACGGCACACGACCGTTGTTGTCATCCTGCAGTTTGAAGGGAAGCCGCCTAGATATATTGTCTTTCCGTTTTATAACAGTCCAGAGGCGGTATACAGAAAATGTTTCAACGCCTTGAAAACTGCAGTCATCGTCGCGAAAACACCCGACAACGTGTCGAAACATGCGTGTTACGATGATTGCGATGAAACATTTGCGATACTACAGAATAAAATGAAGCACTATATGTAGGTCAGGCAGCTACACATCGACGCCTTTCTCAAGACTCGGTGATCAGATAAGCCATTTGTGGTCAAACCTAGGTATTCCTTGCTGATGATGTGGGCCACACAAACTGCGGGTATGCAGTATGCATAATATCGCACCACGGTGAATAACGTGCGCCACAAACCACTCCACCCTTGAATACTAACCCGTCTGTATCCTGTCTTCGACGACGACCAGCATCGACTATTTGCGTTAATCACTGAACTATTGGCTTGGCGGACCAACGCACTGACCTTGTTGGCAGCACACAACGCAATGCAATCCACTTCATCTGGGGCGCGCACAATCCGAATCGGTCGGTAGATGAGAAACGCGTAGCCATCAATGCGTTGGAACAGGGCCACTTCGTCGTGCAAACACGTGGCTGCGCGATGACAAAAAGTTATATTTCGGTTGAGAACTGCTCGATTTAGAGTTGCAGTGATACGTAACAAGTATAAATCGTTTCATGTGCACGCCGTTTTGAGAATTCCACCCACTCCGGGGGATGATGGTGTAATCGATCTTAACTTCAGTTCGCAACAGTTTTGATGCGTGTATGAACGTTTGTGATTCACATTTTCTTCCCCCAGTCTGTCGTCAGTTTCCTCAATGATGGTGAGTAGTCGTCATGGAGAGCCGAAACATTTCAGTCGCAAAAAAGCAAGACGTGAGAAAACTGCAAAGTCATGAATCAATCCACACATTTTCGACATTGCTATTTCGCATTGGAACAGATGCAGATTGAAACACACAATACATATTATATACATTATGTGTGCTAACTTCTTGGCGCCAGCACAGTACGCAGCGCATCGCGAGCATTCAAATTGACGAGTTGACGATTTTGTTTGAACGGAGTTTCGGGCGTGGTGACATCGGGATCCAGGGCAGTCGTGGAAGGCGTTGTGCTGAAACACATCACAAACAACACTTGTGGTGTCCTGAATGGCCATCAAATTTGGAGCCGTACCGCTGGAATGCATCACCACAAAACACTTATGCGGTATACTACAAGGCCAAGACAAGTTTTATTTGCACAATGGGCGAAATCACACTAGGTATCTTGGTGATCGGTTTGGTCCTGTCCGATCTTGCCCTGACTCCTTGCATCAAGGACACTTTGATATTTACTGATGTCACCAAGTTAGATCAGCTTAGAAGCTGTTTCCAGTTCCACACCCATAAAATGATGTGAACAAAGTCTCATATCATCATCATCGTCCTATGCAAAAGTCACGATAGTGAGGCAAAATCGGACAGACGGATCGCCAACTTTGATTTTGCCCAGTCTGTCACAATACTACACAACAGCAAGCAAAGGCTGGGTAGGCATTTTGCAAAAAATTGTGCAGAACACATCTCTAGTCATAAAGTTGGAGCACAGCCGGCCTAAAAAGAGTTCATCAAGTCTTTAGCCCACGGACAGCGGGACAATGTTTACGCTGTGCGATGTTGGTTGGTCGCATTATCGGTTGATTGCTGGACGTGCTACCAACAATCCCGATCAGTCGTCGAGTTTCTTTCGGGTTCTGATGTTTCAAGGTGTTAATGTTTGTTAAAATCGAACAACCTATAGTACCTCGTTGTTGTAGTTGTCGTCGCAGTTGCTGTTATAGGCGGCGCTACCGTAGGCGGGTTCGTGAGCGGTACAGTAACCGCGCACTCTGGTCGAAGTTCATAGTAGTCAAACCCGGTGATCGTGTACAGTTTCCTGAAACATTACATAATGCTGATCAAGTTCGTTACTGGCACTGCACTTTATGCATCGAAAGTTTTCCATAGATAAAGGACTTCGTTGTAAGCATATTCAGGCTTCGCATAATGCATAACACTTTCGGTTGTCCTGACAAACAAAATGGATGCACTTGAAGGTATATGTATACATAAGATGTGTGCAAGATTTGGTTCGTTTTGTTCGTTTCGTTGTACATACAGTATGTACGTATTGCATTTGCTGACCGGGCCTGAAAAGTCGCGGTATAGATACATTTAGCCATTTTGCAATCAATTTCGTGCTGGTTTTGTTGTGCGTATGTATTTTCGCTGTGTTTTTGTTATCATTTCTTCATACCGCAACAAAAGTCGAAAAAAGTCGAAACAGTGCCGCAAACAGCGTTGTTGTCCAAGTTGAGGGTTTTGGGCCGCAAAAAAACAACCTGACCCTTCACAAGACTTATTTCTTCGTGTCGTCAGTGATATTGAGATTTTTTCCGTTTTCGGCATGAATATGTACATATGTACTCCCTGTATAATATGGTCAGGGTTAAGTAATTGCATAGCATCGTCAGACCTAAGAACGTAAAAAAAATCGTTCAAAAATATTAGAAAAGAATTCCAAAGGGAACGCATATTTTAAAAGGACTAACGTCGGATCGGAGCGAGCGCGAACGTTGTACAGATCGCAGTAGTAGTGACGTTTGTTGTAGGCAAACGCGACGCAACGATAGTCGGGCAGCGTGGCGATGTTGTGACAATGTTGCATGCAGCTGCAAGGGGGCAGCATGTTGATTTGTCACCTCTGTGTGCTGAGGTGCCACTGACGATGCCCTGGTGCACCGGCCGTTTGTGAAAACACAGCCGTTGAGAATGGCACTGCTGCCAGTGGTTAATAAAAAAATTTTTTTATTCAAACCCCATTTTTTTTTTAAAAAAAAAATTTTTTTTTTAATTTAAAAAAAAATTTTTTTATTCCAGCCAAAAACTGCCAGAAACGAAAAAAAATGAGCGCTAAAGCAAAAAATAGTGGCATTTTTCTTCCATAACGTGTGGTAAGTGCATTTAAAGCACTCACGACACGAAAACAATACTAAACAATGGTCAATGAGTACCAACAGTAGTCAGGTACACACCCGTACACTTCCTCCACGTGGTGTGGGTGCCTTGGTGTGGCTTTGTGACACTCAAGACGGTAAATTTGGGTGAAACTATTGCCTCTTGGTACACGACCAATGCAAATATGTGACAAACAGTGTAAATATAGAGTGAATATCACACCGAATCACTGCTTTCGGGTCTGTTGCATGGATAAATGCATGCCCACCCAGTCACATGTACATGTGTAATCATATGAGAGGCCATGTGAGTGTGTGCACTATGTCTAGATGCCACAAAACAACGATTATGGCACCCAATACACCCATGGTAGGGTCGGGTGATGTTAACAGTAGCAATTTTTATGCAAAAAATAGCACTTTTAGAGCAAAAAAAATAGAGAAATTTTCGAATTTTGAAATAATAAAAAAAAAATTTTTTTTTAACTTTTGGAACGAATTTTTTTTTTTTAAAAAAAAATTTTTTTTTTAATAAAAAAAAAAAAATTTTTTTTTTTAAAAAACCACTGACTGCTGCTACAGCGTCGGTGCATCATTTTGTGGGCATTTCATCCGCATGGCCACAAGCGCCACCAAATGGGCATGATAACAAGAGTTTGAACAGCGTCACGTGACCGCTTCAATCAACCAGTTTGACACCGCTAATCGTCTGGCGACTAACTTGTCAATTGTAGCCAACGGCAAGCGCTCAAATGGCGCAATGTTCACGACAATACAGTCAGCCAGTCGCTCATAGCACGTCCCAGTGCTACCGTAACCCCCCGCATTACCGTAACCGTAGTTGGCGGGCGGCCGAATACTGGGCGGCGCTGGGTGGATTCTACAATGAGGGAAAATTGATAGGAAAGCCTATGTCAGACTTAATGACCGGTTAGGTTTGGCACATCGGTCCACGTGTGTTTTTGTGCTGACATCTCAAATATCTACTGATGGTGATCCCACTTGTTTCTGGCCAGTATAAATAAACGCTGACCACTATGTAGCTGTTTTGTCAAGAAATTATTTGGCGGCCATCGAAAATATGGCAAGTAATTTATTCGAAACTTGAAGGTGTCTTGACCAATCCAATTCCGGACACGTCACCAAGTTCGAGACAATAAAAACTGCACGACAGACAACATTCAAATTTTACCCTTGATTTGCAGTTGCATAGGAGTTCGGTGTTTGTTGCTGCGACGTTGCATAAGCACGAGGTGTGATCAGCTTGGCGGGGGATGACCAATAATAGTTATTGGGTGCCGGGGCGTGCTGGGTCCACGCAAACAGACGTGGCGACGTGGACAAGTAGCCACTCGGGGACACTGGAAATGGCGTGTGCACTGATATACTCAACTTTGAGAATGACTAGATATTTTTGGTTATACAGCACAAACAACAACTCACATGGCGATCTTCTCCAGTAGATTGGATTGTGATAATAGAAATGTGATCTGCTATTTGTGAACCCGTAATTGTGCTGCGGTCTGCCAAACTGCCTTCTGCTGACAGGAGCTGGAGGACGATAAAGTCTATGTCGGTGATTGTTGTGGTATGAGGACCATTTTGGTGAAAGAAACGAAGAGAAAACTGGCAGCAGAGTGAAGAGCAAAATTATGGCTCCTCCACCGCATGTCATAGTCAATTAGCTGACTTCATATCAAGCCATTGTATTTCGCTGATTTTCGTCGGAGGTCAAAGTTTCAGAAAAACACTTTTCTGATCCAGGATTTAGCGTTTTTCTGGCTGCAAACATCCTGAAATGGGCGTTCATCTGAAAGAATAGGTTGCAATCGGTGATATCAGACGCGGATTTAAACGAAAAAAAAAGAACCAGAAATTGCCCGTGTGTTCTGGCCTAAGGACATACTTTACCTTGGTTTAGTATACTGAAGATAAGAAAAAACCCAGTGTTAATTCCGGCAAATCGTTCACAATCATACGCATCTGAGCGTAAGCACCTGGTGATAAAAGTTTGATCATGTAGTCGGATCGGAGGTATTGAGTTCTCAACTTTTTGTACACCGACTTAGGCAAATTAGAGTGCCCCAAAACAGCATGGATGACGCGCCAAATATAGCGCATACGCGTGTTTCAATTTTTGCGCGTGCACACGCGGCTGACACCCATATCTGAGCGTGTCGTATAGTTTTGCACGGATTATAAGGATGACTGATCTTTGGAGAAGACATAATGGTCAGGAGTAATATTACATACAGCCAGTATATACTGTGTATGATGATTTCTCATTGCGTAACTCATGCTGATTGCCGCATAGTGTGTGTGTTCCCTTTGATTGACAAAAAGACTAATTGACAGCAATAAGTCAAATAAAAGTGTGAAAACGCCACTTGCGACGACGTATGACTTATTGTGTGGTTGGCGAGACGGAATGATGAATGAAAGAGATACATGTCCAACTGATTGTTTTTCTTTCATTCCCGATTCAACCGGCGTCTTGACACAAACACTTTCATTGTCCTTCCGAGTCCTCAAACAAGAAGATGGGCAAGGCAGAACAAAACGAGAGTAACATGAAATAAACACGAATGTATCACACCTGGAATGAGAATATATACAATCAAACGACCCCAATGTTCTGCTCAGCAAACAAAGGGCACAAAGTACAACACCACTGAAACGTCAAAATAAGAGAAAGTGTGATCGAGATCAACGTGTGGCCTCTTTATGGTGATATTTTCGGGACCTGGCATGTTCGGTCATTGCAAAAATATGCGCCAAAACGAGTTTTCGAAGTCAGTGACAGTTTGGGGACAAAAAGTTGATGAAGAATACCCACTACAAAGAGGATACCCTGAAATTTACGACCCATTCAGCGTCTGATCGAACACATTTTTATCACCAGAAATGTTCAACGCCAAGTTCAACTCAGTGTCCTCCTCTGTGCGCTCACGCTTGGCTTCGACCAGTTTAGCGCTGTTGGTTGAACCATCGGCACTCGGAGTGGGCGAGTGCGAGCCAGAACCTGTCATAAAATAATGTTTCATTGGCCACTTCAAATTTGTATTTTGTTTCACGTGTTATAATAGCATGACTTTAGCTACAGGTACGGAGTTTACGATTTAGCCTTGTGGGCACGCATTGCGGTAGATCTATGGATGCTCTATGCTCTATATCTACGGTATATCTATCGGCCCACAATGTCAGACTGCAATGGATGGGTAGGTATGGACTTTGGCCCATTGTTTGCACTAAGAACAAGCGAACAGAAACTTCAGAACAACACGAAAAAAGCGATTTTGCAGCTGCATGGCTCAGACGTTAGCAATTACAACAATTTTTATGCCGCGGTATGCGATCTGCCTACGCAAAAAGCATGCATCAAATCTGACGGAACGTTTGAAAATAAGGGAAACCAAGCCCAAACACAATCCACTAACCGTTGTAGTCTTCCGATCTGGCCCGTTTCGCAGAAGATTCTTTTGACTTTTTCGGCGGCCGTTTGAACATGCCAATCGAGTTCGGTTTCTGCGATTCGCTGGCAGTTTCCGCCAACTCGGCCTTCAGCTGCACGTAGTCACCGTAGGCCATTGGGTGCCAGACACGCAGATGACGCACTGAACCGGACGTGGAGCCCTAAATTATTCGTTTCGTGATTATTGTGCTATTCATTGCCTGAAGCTGGAGTTGTGCGGTCTATTTTCGACTTGTAGACAACGCGGAGAAACTTTCGTTGGAATCATATTTTGTGATTGCGGATACCCAAAATGAAACATCTCGGTCATCAGGGGGAAAATCTCGGTACCCAGGTGGTTGTCCGGGCAAAATTGCTGTTGGTAGGGTACACGATGGTCATTTGAGGGGAAGAATGATGATATCGGGTACCGGGGGAGGTACCCCCACAGCTCCCCCTCCCTACTACACCACCGCAGGGTAACAACTTTCATGCAAGCCCAAATTTGCTGCATTATCGTGCGTCAGCTGGGGACTGACGTGTGCACACGCAGCTTCCCCAGCCAGTGTTGGAGATATTCTGGAAAGGGATGCCTACTGTACCAGAGCCGATGGCCTGGGGGGGTTGGGACCTATGGGGGTGGGGGTTACGGTTTTGGGTGAAAAATTTTAATGTTTTTATTATGTGTGGAATCGTGCGAAACGTGGCATGTGCGCGAGAATTTTGGGTATTTTGAGGTAAATACCACCGATTTTGCACTAACTTTGGTCAAAAATAGGTACTTCTGGGGGCAAAATCGGGGGATAGCTACTGTACCAGTCGAGGGGGATACCTACGTTACTGGGGGCTACCCCAACCCAACAGCTCCAACACTGTTCCCAGCCGAAAGCGAGCAAATGCGATACTTCTAGATTATAGCAGACACTATGTCACAGCACTCAACCCCACCTGTGGCCTGCTGAATCTCATTCCACAGTCCTTGACTAGGCAAGTGGCCATTCCGTCCATTGATACAGTCACAAAACGATAAAGTGGATTTCGACCGTTACGCGACATAAACACCGAGTCCAATGGTGATGGCAGGTCAATGTCTTGGTCGTTCACCTGAAAAAAGTCTTGTCTCAAAAGCAATGTTCAATCAGAGGTGGTGGAAAAAACTCTCATCGAAAAAACCATTTTTTCTGCGGCCTAAATTCTTTTCCACATTTTCCCTTTTTCACATTCTTTTCAAGGACGTTCCTTATCGGTTGTTTACTTTATTTTCCCATTAGATTCTAGTGCAAAACTGTAGAGATTTTGGGTTCGGGTCAAGTGTGGGCTTTATGTGCAGCTCATAATTATTGGTGAAACCCCACCCTCGTGTCGCCATCACAATCGTTTTATTATTTTTGCAGTAAGCATGGAAGTTACAAGGCACAAGGGATAAATCGCAATGCCGTGTCATGTGAAGTATGTTGCTATCGAACTTACTTTTTCGACACTGGAAAACAATGAGGAAAATGTGTTACATCGACCACGAGAATCATACAACGGATCTTTACGCCCGTGTGCATAGTTAGATCACTTCGAACAACCAAACAAAACATCACAGAAAACAACACGCACCAACCAGTTCGTAGGGCACGTGTCTATTTATGTTCGGCTGCAGTCGTTTCTTCACTTTGCTGCCGCAATGTCTGTGGCCAGCTGCTGGTGGATCGCAGTCAAAGACGGCAGTTTGGTTTGGGTGATGCGAAAACGATGGCACGAAGTCTTGCGCCGGCGCTGTTGACGTTGATGCGCCTGCGAATAGCAAGACCAGTTTTTACAGTCGCTACGTAGAAATTTACATAAGGAACAACCTCTATTTGCGACTAGAGTTTCAACCTGAACCTGAAATAATTGCAATCCCTGGACGTCTGATTAGAAATCGGGCAACGTCGGGTGTCGGCAGGACACCCAAAAACTGAGGGCGTCGGATGAGCTCAGATGTCGGGTAATGGTTTTCCCTGGACCCGACATCCGGCAATTGCTGTTCATAGCATCAATTTTGTTCAGAAAAAAATTTTCTTAAAAAAACATTTCTTCCACCCAAAGGCTCCACCAAGGAGTATAAATTATAGTTTTCGCGTCAATTTGTTCAAATCCCTTCTAATTAAGTAAATTGATCTAAAATTTTTCATTAATGAATCAGATGAACACAATTTCGCCTGTTTTGGTCCAAACAATTAGATGTCGGATGTTGGGTATTTCTTGAACTGTCGGGTGTCGGTTTTATTTTCTAATGTAAGGCATCGGGTTCTTTAAATGTGTAGGTGTCGGGTTCCGGGAACCCCCGGATCTATACTGGCGTAAAGTACCGTTTTTTATTTTTTGTTGAATAAAACGGTTTTTTCCGAAAAAAAACAGTTTTTTTAAATACTTTTCCACTATTTAAGGTGTCCAGGTAAAAAAAGTAAAGTGTTTGGGCACAAGATATGAGCACATGACACAAAAGTATGTTTTCATAGAAAATTTTGACCCGAACATACGACCAAAATTTGATGCGAACCAAAAAAAACTGATCGGTTCTGCGTTACAATTTTTTGGGAAGTAATAAAAACCGATAAAAAACCACCTCGAAAAGTAAATGGAAAAGTATTCGGGCCTCGAAAAAAACGGTTTTTTTCGTGAAAAAAAAACGTTTTTTTTTCGTCCGCCAGCTGTGTAGTTCCTGGGGGGGGGGGAAGGGGGGTCCCCCCTAAGGTACACTAACCGCCGCGACCAAGGTACACTAGTACACTAACCGCCGCGCCAGGTATTTAGGCCTAAAATGAACATTTTTAGGCCTAAAATGGGTGATTTTTAGGTCAATGATGTCAAAAGTCGCCAAAATACCCTTTTTGTGGAGAATTTTTTCCAAAAATGGGCAAAAAATCGGTCAAATTTTCGACCTCAAAAAGTGACTATTTCCTGGATTTGGGTCTCCCCCCAGGCAGGTACACTAACCGCCGCACGGAAAAAAGGGGTAGGTACACTAACCGCCGCGCCGGACCAGGAACTACACTGTCCGCCAGCATACCCGGATCCTGATCTCTAGTCATGATATGCCGGGAATCTGTAATCGGATGCTGGTGTGCGTGTTAGTTCTAGGACTAGGGCGCGGCAGGTGTAGGTGCCGGGTGTTTGGGTCTTTCGAGGTGTTTGGGTGTCGGGTGGTTGGTGTTAGGGTTTTAGTATTCAAGGAAACGTGTGTTTTCACAACACAGTTCATTTTTTCATCTTCGAAAATTTGAAGATCAACGCTTCGAGATTTTTGTGCATAGACGATTTCGGATAAAACCTGCGTTGCTTTTGTTAATCATTTTGTGCTCACCTGCCCCAAAGCCCCTTTCGTCATCGTCAAAATTGCCGGCCGGCTCTTCATCGCGGTCGGTGATGCCGAGTTTGAGTTGCAACTTCAATTTCTTCAATTCCAGAATGTCATTCTTCAACTGCAGTTTTCTGATCCTCAATTCGTGCAGTTCCTCCTGATGTCGCACCGATTGACGCAGTTGCTGCTCAAACAGGGCGCGGGGCACCGCACTGCCGGACGAGTGGGAAAGGTGCTGCAACAAATGGCACAATATATTGGCTGCTGCTGCTGTAAAACTTGCCTTGCTTGCTTGAGTGTAACTTTTGAGTGACTTTTCCCATCTATAACAATTCAAGTTTTTTCTGATGCTACTGATTTCGACCGGTGTGAATCTTGCGCTCGCGCCATTCTGTGTGTGATCGATCAGACAAAGATGAAGGGCTTTAACGCAAATTGGTGACGTGGGATCAGTGAATATCGAGACATTCCGAATACAATAAACAAAGTCAACAGGCCGATCCCGCAACTGATTTGCTATTGAGTTGTTTCTTGTCAGAGAACCTATTCATTTGTTCAGTTCGATTTCTCGACCAACATTAACCGGTAGATAAAAACAAAAACCCAAAGTCACGAAATTTTGTTTCAAAACACGAGAAAAATGAAAACCACCAACATCGGCAAATTTGCCCGTATCGTAAAAGTTAGTGCGTGTGCGATATCTGGTTGACGCCCGAGCACCAGTCCCGGACACTGACATTCTCTGTTGTCGATTGCGACCGCGCTTTGGCGCACTTCCTTTCGCAGACGGCGTGTAATCGGAGTCGCTGCCGCTCTCGGACGCTTCTGCGAAAAGAACAACTCGATGTGATACGTGTATGTCTGTTGGTGAGTGTTCTCAGTCTGTCACATGCAACTGCGCATTTGGCAGGCCTAGGCAGGCTTAGGCACCCAGCCGGGATCCTTGGTAATTTTTTAGGCCTAAAATGGGTGATTTTCAGGTCAATGTTGTCGAAAGTCGCCAAAATACCTTTTTTATGGAGAATTTTTTCCAAAAAGGGCAAAAATAGGTGAAATTTTCGACCTCAAAAATGTTTTTTTCGAAATTTGGAAAATTAATGCACCCGGCCGGAGGGGAAAATTAGTGTACTTGTCCATCTTGGTCGGGGAAATTAGTGCACCATAGGGCGACCGCCCTCCCCCAGGAACCACACCGACACTGGCCGCCTCGCTCGCCGGACCAGGAACCACACCACTGCAGTTCCTGGGAGGGCAAGGGGGGAGGGCCCCCCGCCCTAAGGTACGCTAACCGCCGCGACCAAGGTACACTAGTACACTAACCGCCTCAATTTTTGAGAAACTCGGAACTCGAACCAACTCTACCGCTGACCCAACCCTCCTTTTTGTTGAAAAGTTACCCAATCCCTCTAAATTTTTGCCTGCAATTTTACGGAAACAAAGTATTTGGGCTCCCGTGGACGTCTGGGACGGGTTCTATCATAGACTAAAACTGCGGTAATTTCCAAAAAAAAACGTTTTTTAAAGCGGGGGTCCAAGGCAGTGGGGAAGAGGAGATAAAAATCTTTGGAAAATCATCCATGCCTGAATTGTAAAGGCGAACTATGAAACATTGCCTGATCAGTTTTAGACTTGTACCAACCGTGCGTGTGGTGCGTGTGCTTCGACGCGAGCGACTAATCATACGGAAATCCACCAGACCGAGTACGCGTCCACCCGTCACCCGTCCATGGCATTATTAAACGTATTTTTTTCATCGGGAAACCTAATGAAAATTAGAACCCCTCATTAATTGACCCCGACCAGCGTTGGAGGTACTCTGGTGCGCTGCGCAGTGTAGTGGCAGGCAAATGGTTGCAAGGTAGTACCGTAAAAGCCTAAATAGAAGGGGGGGCTCTATTAACTCACTGACCCCATTTTGGGGGGGGGGGGCTCTATTACGGGGGGCTCTATTCCGGGGGGGCCTCTATTAATTCACTGTACTGACCCGAACCTGAAAAATTGTTCCCAGAAATACCCCCCAAAAACCCCTAAAAAGGGGTTTGAAAGGATGTTTTTTCGCTTGTAATCGCATTTATTCGTGTCTATTCGTCAACAGGAGGCGTATTATGTGCTCTGAACGAACAACAAACGTGCATAAATGTACCTGTACACCACTATCAAGCAGTGTAGTTCCTGGTCCGGCGCGGCGGTTAGTGTACCTACCCCTTTTTTCCGTGCGGCGGTTAGTGTACCTCCCTGGGGGGGGAAGGGGGGGGGAAGACCCAAATTCACGAAAAAGTCACTTTTTGAGGTAGAAAATTTGACCGATTTTTGGCCCTTTTTGGAAAAAATTCTCCATAAAAAGGGTATTTTGGCGACTTTTGACAACATCGACCTGAAAATCGCCCATTTTCGGCCTAAAAATACCCATTTTAGGCCTAAAATTGCCTATTTTAGGCAAAAATTGAGGCGGTTAGTGTACCTGGCGCGGCGGTTAGTGTACTAGTGTACCTTGGTCGCGGCGGTTAGTGTACCTTAGGGGGGGACCCCCCCTCCCCCCCAGGAACTACACTGCTATCAAGCTTTAATACACTACAGTATAGGGGATGTTACTTAGGGGGGGCTCTATTCCGGGGGGCCTCTATTAATTCACTGACCCCTTTTTGGGGGGCTGTATTACGGGGGGGCTCTATTCCGGGGGGCTGTATTTAGGTTTTTACGGTACCCTTGGGCGGGATGGACCCAGATGGTTGCAAGGTACCCCCTACCCAGCCTCCAGGAGGTTGCAAGGTACCCCTGAGGTCCGAAAAAGGGTGTTTTTTCATGCATTATACCGCAAATTTGGCCGAAAAAATTGTACTTTTTCGCATTTTGGCCGAAAATTTGCCTCAAATACCTATTATATGGAGGTTTACGCGCGGGAGCGCGCGATTTTTGAAGTTTTGAGGTCGAAAGAACATATTTGGCCTATGTTCGTCCATTACTGGAATTTTCCATGTCCATTTGGTCCCCTCAAAATGTCACTTTGGCTAAAAACGTTGAAAAAATTCAACGTAGGTTCACTTATTATTTACCAGGCATGCAGACACTGTCTTACCAACAGCGTTTGCATGCACTAAATTTGGACCCCCTAATTTATCGCCGGACCGTGAACGATCTTGTGCTCGTGTACAAAGTCGTTCGTGGTCTCATACCTGGGGTAACCAAGGAATCATTCTTTCCATCGCGTGACACCGGCCGCCCAACCCGAGGGCACTCCCACACTTTGTGTCGAGTTCATGGCGCGGGTCCGGACTTGTCCGGGTATTGGGCTTATCGCGTTGTGGACCTCTGGAACAGGCTCCCAGAGGACGTCGTCTCCGCTGCCTCAATTGCGGCCTTTAAATCTAAACTAAACTCACGTGGTCGAGACGTAGTTTCTCGCCATATTTCAACAAAATTCTCAGCCGTCGTTGACTGATCTCTTCAGTCACTGAGTTGCTGCTTTCAGGTAATCGTCAATTTCGTTATCGCCTGTTTTCGTCTCGTGTCCGCCATTGATCACTGATTTTTCGTCTGTCGTTGCTGTGTTTTTGGTTGGTTTAGAATTTCTCTGGTACGTTTTGTCGTTTGTTCATTCATGATTATCATTATGTTACGTACACTCATATGTTTATTTTTCAGGTATTTTCCGGATCTCGTTGTAGGTCTTTGCGTGAGCTTGCAAATAAAATTTGAAATTTGAAAAACACCCATTTCTGCCTATAAAAACCATAAATTGATGGTTGCAAATGCAAGGTACCTTCCGGGCCTCCGGGGTGGTTGCAAGGTACCAGTGCTGTGGCTGGGGGAGGGGAGGGGGTCCCCCAATCAGTGTAGTTCCTGGTCCGGCGCGGCGGTTAGTGTACCTACCCCTTTTTTCCGTGCGGCGGTTAGTGTACCTCCCTGGGGGGGAAGGGGGGGGGGAAGACCCAAATTCACGAAAAAGTCACTTTTTGAGGTAGAAAATTTGACCGATTTTTGGCCCTTTTTGAAAAAAATTCTCTATAAAAAGGGTATTCTGGCGACTTTTGACAACATCGACCTAAAAATCACCCATTTTAGGCCTAAAAATGTCCATTTTAGGCCTAAAAATGCATATTTTGGGCAAAAATTGAGGCGGTTAGTGTACCTGGCGCGGCGGTTAGTGTACTAGTGTACCTTGGTCGCGGCGGTTAGTGTACCTTAGGGGGGGGGACCCCCCCCTCCCCCCCAGGAACTACACTGCCCCCAATGGTACCCTACCCGCCCCGCCCTGGTACACTACCCCCTACCCGCCCCGCCCTGGTACCCTACCCCCCCTACCCGCCCCACTCCGGTACCCTACCCCCTGCCCATTTTTGCCCTCAAAATGCCCATTTTTCGGTCAAAAATGACCAAATTTCGACCGAAAACCCTTAAAAGTGCAAAAAATCGCGCGCTACGCGCGATATATGCACTTTATAGCATATAAAAATAGGCACCCAAAAAAACTTGTATTGTACCCGCCCCGAAAAATCTTCCCCGCCCCTCCCTCAAACCGGATTCCCCCCCCCCCAAGATTCCAGGTACACCACCCCCTACCCGCCCCGGATTTTTCCACCTATGTACCCTATTTGCCCCGCCAAAGTAGCCACAGCATGCAAGGTACCTACCCTTCCCCCCTAAGGGGTGTGGAGGACACCCCTAAGGGGAGGAACCCCCATCCCCCCAGCCACTACACTGCTGGTGGGGATACCTACTGTACCGGGCTCGGAGAGAGGGATACCTACTAGAGCCGATGTGTTATGTACCTAGGGGATAGGGGCTAGCCCTTGGGCACAATACCACTTTTGACACCCAATACCAATACCCAATACCAGTACCGGCCCTGTACCAACACACAATACCCAATACCAATACCGAATTGGTGAAACAATACCAATACCCAATACCAATACCGGATGAGACCCAATACCAATACCCAATACCATATCAATACTAAGGAAGTGCCTGGTATTGGGATTGGTATTAGTATTGAGTATTGGGTATTAGGTTGGTATTTGGGTATCGGGTATTGGTCTTAGTATTGGTTTGGTATTGGGTTTTTGAGTCAGGTATTGGGTTCGGTATTGGGTTTTTGAGTCAGGTATTGGGTTCGGCATTGGTTTGGTATTAAGTTTTTCTGGATCAGCATTGGGTATTAGTTTTGACCCAATACCTGGGCAAACCCAATACCAATACCAGGCGCCAATACAAGTCGCAGTCCCAGTCCGCCATCATCGCCGGGTGGTACAAGTGACGAAGAGGACATAATTGGCGACAACAACAACATTATCGACAAAACAATTATTTCACCGATTCGGCACAAGTACGCGCGATCTCAGCAACCGAAACATCGCGTACAGCAGGCCGCGCCCATGACAAGGTCCATGAATGGGGCCATTGGATGGATCAAAAAAGTAACTAGCTCGTCAAGACCACCTGCTCCTGCTAACGCCAAGGCTGGAAGTTCAAAGACCGCTGGTTTGTTGTTTGCACAAACGCCCTTCCACCTATTCTCAGGTTTTGATGTTTTTAGTTAGTTGATTGGTTGATTTTATGCACCATTCTTTATTGGTTCTGTTGTGTAGTGGACAATAATATCAATCGTTAGTTCTTCATGTCAATAATAATTTTATCCGATAAATCTACTTGGTTTCTTTTAGCCAAACGCAAGTCAGTGACCGCACAACAGATCGAGCGGCTGAAGAAGAACCGCGAAGAACGTCGGGCACAGCAAGAAGAATTGAGGCGGCAGAAAGAGGACTTGAAGAATATCGATCCGGGAAATCCAAATTGGGAGTTTCTCGGCATGATACGGTTGGTGAAAGGTTCTGCTCATTTAGAAAACAAAACAAAATATCGTTGTTTGTTTTCAGTGACTACTGCGCTGGACTGGACAGGCCGTTGCGAATGAGCGACCCAGTTGTTGACAAGCGGTTTAGTGTGTGCGTCAGAAAACGACCTCAGAGCAAGAAGGAGATTGCGAAGAAAGTATGTTTTCTTTTTCTGAAATCAGTTTTTTAACTTGTCAATGATTTTGAAGATCGATTTCGTGGTCTGTGCTGATGCACCCTGACGAGAAATTCGATTCACTAAACCTTATGAGGCACTTTCTTCCATAACTAACAATTTGCTGGGGAATTTTACCTTGAAAATGACAAATTGCCTGATCTTTGAAGGACAACAAGGTTGTGACCGTTCCGAACAAGGACCACATGATTGTGCACCTGCCTCAGACCAAGGTCGACCTCACCAAATATCAGGACAATCAGAAATTTCGGTTCGATCTCGACTATTTGTTCAACGAACGAGTTGAGAACAAAATGGTCTACAACTTGGTGTAGCTTGAATTTTAATTTTTTCAGTTCACTGCTACATTTTTAGTGATAAGCGAAAGTCATACAAAATAATCACAGGTTCACTGCTCAACCGCTTGTCCGCACCATGTTTGACGAGGGTTTTGTGACTTGTTTTGCGTATGGTCAGACTGGATCGGGTAAAACCCACACGATCGTCCTCAGCCCGAATATGGAAGCCACCTCGCTGTCAGTTTAATCAACTTGATTGGTTTATTGTTTTTGTTTTCGAAAAAAACAGATGATCAAAACGTTGTTGCTTCTGGGTTGTTGTACTTACTTTAGCACCCGGTGCCGAGCGTCGATGTTCGACTACGCGACGTCGTCGTCAGGAAATGTACTGCCTCTCTAAAAGGGTTGGTGGGGGTTCATGCCGTTAAGATTGTCTGTCCAACGTTTATCTATCTGTACGTATGACGCATATGCGAGCAACAAGTAAGTATGCAACTGATGTTTTATGGGAACAATAAGCTGTGCTCTCCCGGTTCCTGCGCTGTGACCATCTGATGCACTGCAGTCGCACTGATGATGTCCTGGTCCAACGTGTCTGAATTCGAAACCAGTGACATTCTGTGAACAGTGCAAATATTCAATCGTTGTGTATGTACCACAGTGCTTTGAACGTGCTATTGTGTTTCAGTACACAGCGCTTGAATGTCGTTCACGGGTCGCAATCGCCAACTATTCGCTCTCCACCTCCGCTACGTAGCTTCGCGGCATATTCTGCGGCTGAAAAAGCTCATTTGATCGATAAATCACGAAATCTGTTTGTTCTACTTATAGGCGGTTGAATTTTGTTTCTGAAACATGTTTTACGTTTAATTCTCCTATTTGTTCTTCACTGTCGTTCTATAACAATATGTTTTCGAACAATCAACATTTCCGTCTCGTTCCCTTTACCAAAAACAGTCAATGAAGAAATGACAACACACCTGATTTCAGCCTTAACACAGTAAACTGGGACCGACTAGGCAAAACAAAAATAGGCGGAATGTTTCAAATAAACATCTCGTAACAAGACTAATAAACATCTGAGCTAGTAACATAATCGAGATAATATTTCAACTAATACGTGCTTCTTGGCTTCTTCCAAGTTAAACGCTGTTTTTCCATGGTTAGTTTGCGGGCGCAAAACTTGGAGCGGGATGTTGCAATAGCCTCTAACTGCTGCAAATATCCCTCGGATAACATCACATTTGCCGTACGTCCACAATTTGTGGCACGGCTTCGGAGTTTCTTCACCAGGGACAGGGGAATGTCGTAGTACTGATCATGTCGAATTCTGTGCAATAAACTCGTCGCTGTGTGCATCTGGCCGCGCAGTTCACCAATCCAATCGTTCACCACCGCGACGATAGCTGGGTGGTCATTGTTGACGTTGCATTGTTGTGGCGAGCGTTTTCGTCCTGTGGGCGCCCTCCATTTGTCGTCATCTGAAACATCACTGCTCATTCACCACCTTAGCAGTGACCCGCTATGCAGTTCAACGTTGTGTGGTGGGTGAGTGAGTGACATAATTGATTATTGTGTTTGAAAGACCCTAATCCCGACCATGTCACCAAAAGATGTTTGAGCGCATTTTACGCTTTCAATAACTCCAGTGAAACAAAGGAAAAGGACCAACACTGGGCGGAACGTAAGTGTCAATGATTTTCACAGCGTGTTGGTGTTTACACGGAACTTGACGATACCGACGGACGCCGATTTCGCACGTGCATTCGTATCGATGCGGGCAAACCTGCAAGCTTCTAGGGGTGGCGTCAAATTTTCAGCGCTCTCTTCGTTCACGACAATCGAAGCAAGTCGCAGACCTGCAAGTCCGCAGCACAAGTCAGAATACAATGAGAAGCGCTTGGTGCGTGTGCGTGTATTTCTGAACCAACAGAAATGAAAGGAGGCAGATTGCAAGATGCAGCAAACAAACCTTTGCCGAATTCGTCAATGGTTGACAGCGTGATCAGAATGTGGCCCTTCCATCGATTTGAATCAGCCTCCTTCCAATCATGTCCATATAGTCCCGCTGTTTTGGATCTTGAATTACCAGATGATGGAATGTGGTGGCATCACCGCTGAACGACAAGAAAGGTGAATCTCCTCCCTTCTCTCGCTGGAATCTGGCAACCTGCAATCGTTGGAAAAACAGTTGGTCAAGCGGGATTTGTACATCGGATAACAAGAGAACTAGCAAACCATTTTCTGCAGACTGGCCGTGTCAGACAGATCCAGCAGGATATTTTCGTCATTGTCACGCAAGTACAATCGCCGGCAGTTGTTAACATCGGTGTTCGTGATCAGACCCGCTCGTGACTTAACGCCACATTCGTCTGGAATCGAAAAATACAATTACGTTTGATAAGTAATCTGTTGCATGCCTACGTTTACTGACAATGACACTCACTTGCAATTTCATCTAGAATGAACGAATTGGACCGCCCATCACTGATTGAAAATGTCATGTTTGCTTTTGTCGTTTCATCGATTCGCATGTTGCGCAGCAATCGGTCGTGGTCGGCATGTTCGTTCAATCGGTAACCTGCACACCGGCGATTGTGTGGAATGTAGCTTTGATCATCGCCGAACAGGTGCCGTTGATTTTCACCGATCTGCCTGAACATGAATTGTAAAAATTTTACTGTAATTGGTTCAAGACAATACAGAGGGCCAGAGTTCTATCTTTAACTTTATCAAGTGCCGAAAGTTATTGCGCTTGTACACACCTTCTCTTGGTGCCCTGAGAGCAAAATCAGCTGAACATTTTCCTTGGTGCTTGTAGTGGCCGCTTCGATTGCACCGGTAAGTCACAGTTCCTCATTTGTCACCTGCATTAGTTTGTGGCATTTTTAGTGGAGGAACGCAAGTGAAATGCTGAAGGCACGGTAAAAAGCACCACTAACTATGATCGTGGAATGTCTGGCTGGTGAACGAGACCGACTCCTGTTTCTCAACCTCGGCTTTCCAATGAAAGAACTCAGCGACAGTCTTGAATTCAATGGAACTTGTGTTGTGACAATGTGCGGAGCCGCATGAACACCGAAATGACCGAACGGATGCATTGATGCACTGCGTGGAGTGCGGTTGGGTCATTCGAATAATGCAGCCATCATCGACTTTCTGCTGAATGTAGCAGTTAAGTGCATGTTTGCATCCATTTCGCACGTTCGAGCACACATATTTCAATCGAAGAACCGCAGATAGACTAGGGTTTTTGGCAACAACTTGTCGGATTAGCGTGCAGTTGGTTCGGTTTTCATAGTCGCTTATAAAGTTCTCAACGTCAGTCCTGCTGCGAATTTCAGAATGACGACTTTCCTTTTGAAATGTGCTCGTCGTTTGTTTATTACATTGCTCAGCGCCCTCCATCACCTCTCACTTCGCCCTGATGCGGACGAGGCGAAGCCGCTCCTCAACGGACTGAAGACAAGTTGGGTGGCATGTACCACAAATGACGGCCACGTATGGGTCAAGGGCAGTGTAGTTCCCGGTTAGGAACTGAAACTTGGACTACCCTCATTACTTGTCGAGGGGTAGTGGCGTAGTGTAGTGACAGGCCCATGTGTGGGAGATAAGTATGATGCGGGGTTGGGACCGGAAGCGCGAGAGGTATGATTTTGGTCACCCAAAAGGCGAAAAAACACCGTTTTTGTGATACAATTTGGGCAAAAAATGAGGTAAAAACAGTACTTTTTCCAAATTTTCGCCAAAAATCGTCTAAAAATAGGTAGTATGGGTGGGGATTTTTGGGAAAATAAGATCGAAAAACACCGATTTTTGCCCTAGAAAGGTATAAAATTGCTTGTGAGAGGTATGATTTGGAGTTGTGAGAGGTAAGTACTCAACCCCCCCCCCCACCCCCCCCCCTCGGGTTTTGTGGTAGGCAAGTACTGAGAGGGGGTTACCCCCCAACCCCTCTGCCACTACTATGCCCGCAGGAACTACACTGGGTGGGGGTAGTATACCACGTCGGGGCGGGTAGGGTATCGTTTGGGGGAACCCCCTCCCAAAACCCCCCAGCCACAGCACTGGACACTTGTGAGCGCTGAACCCTAAGTGATAAACAACCACACTTCAAATGGAGAACGCTGTTTTTGATTCTCTCCCGTTCGTTTTGGAGCGAGAGGCGGATTTTTTGGGGAACTAAATCGTGCGTGCCAAAACCAAAGAAAATAAATCAGCACATGTCTGAAATGGATCAACGTCGATGTTTCATCGTTCGCCTTTAGAAATCAGGCATGGATGATTTTCCAAAGATTTTTATCTCCTCTTCCCATACCCCCCATTAATAGAACCCCACCCCCAACCTTCACCGTACCACAGATTAGTGGTATGGTAGGGCTGCGTTGTTGTGTCAAACGTTGTTTAAGCTTGCGTACACAACAGAACACAGCTTTTTAAGCATAATCGACGCTGTTAAAGGTAGAAAATACCGAAAACAAGCCATTTTTAAGGGCATTATTAACAATGATTTTTTTCGTCGGGGGGCCAAATGAAAAATATAACCCCCCCAATAATTGACCCCCCCATAAATTGAACCCCCCAAAATGACCCCAGTGAAAAAATAGACCCCCCGGGTTCTATTTCCGACAATACGGTATCCACTTCGATTCGACCACGCACCACGTTGTTCGTTGTTGTTCTTTTTCTCTTCTAATTCGTAGCCTCCGTTCTGAACCCGGTTTAGAACTGGAATCGGGACGGGAACTTTGATGGAAGACACATTGCTTCAATTGTAATCAGTTCATGCTGCAGAGGCCCTGGAGGGAAGACTTATTATGGATTTGAAAATAAAGCGGATTAAACGGAATCCCCGTAATGAGCTTTCCCCCAGGGCCGTTTCCCAGGAAGACTTATTATGCATGTTGTACATGTGCTCCACATGCATTCAGCCAAAGCCCAAGCCCAAGTTTAAGCCTAGAGCCAAGACTCAAGCCTTGGTTCAGGACCGAGTTCCAGCTTTAATCCGTTTAATCCGTTGTATTTTGAAAAAATAATGAGTCTTCCCCCAGCACGAAAAAAGGTAACTAGACACTTGTTGACTGTAAACAACTGTACAAAACACGGGGGTGCGTTTTGTACGCTTGTTGACTGTGTGACAAAAATAAATTAAGCACAGTTAAAGCATGCGTCAACAAGTGTACATTACAGCACGACTGTATTGTACACTTGTTGATTGTATGACATTTATGACAATAATGTTTGTGCAATCAACAAGTGTACAAAACAGCACGACTGTATTGTACACTTGTTGAATGTATGACAAAAATGACATTTATGACATATAGCATTTTGTGCAGTCATGTTTTGCGCACTTGTTGAGACTTTCGTGTGCAGCTGTTTTCACAGAATTTGGGCGCTGAAAAACTGGACTTTCATCACGGCTTACCTTCTGTTTCCAGGGTAACTGTACCGTTTTCAACGTGTTATGCAATCAAAAAGGTATTGGTCGCACAATGACTTTATAAGAATTGGTCAATTTTTTTCCTGAATCGTAAAGAGGGACAGTGACGGGGCAATGACGTTGCGTTGCGTGATCGCACACGAAGCATGTAGTAAAGAGAATGTTTCAGACCTGCGGCAACGTGGTTGATCTGCTAGATTATTCTCAGCTGAAAATGTTTTGTGAGAATCATAGATAGCACAGTGGTTAAGAGTGACTGAACGTGAAAATCAGGATTGATTTGATGAATTCTTATATAATCACTGTGCGACCAATAGGTATAGTCCAGCCACGAACTCATGAGACGACTTATTTTGAAGTTGACTTGTGCGGATCCAATAATGTTCCGGTTCCACGTGTTTCGGAAATGAAAGAAAGAGAAACGTATGTATTTTTTAAAGTACGCTCTCCACCTCGGTGCGTAAATTCCCTTTTGACTCCCAAAACATTTGTGTGTTGAACAACGCTGCTGTTCGCGTAAGCACGCAACAAATTGAGGTCAGCCAGCTGGAAGTTGTCATCATGTCTCTCAGCACGATCTCTTTCTTTTGTTTGCGAAAACCCGTGTAACCGGTGCATTTTTGAGTCCGGCCAGGCAAGCTTTGAAAAAAGTCGTCTCATGAGCTGGTGGTTTGACTATACAAGTTGCAACATGAGGTGATTCGAGGAAACATGAAAAAATGCACGCGGAAGAAAGCATGGTGGTAAAGCGATTTGTCACTGTTTATCAATTTGTTGCTGTTTTTGTTCGTGTGAAGTACTGAATTCATGTGGTGTCACAAGTCCGGGCTTTCCACTGACCTGAAACGTAAAAATTGGCAAAATTTTACTCGACAACAGGCACAATTTGATGCACAGGATAATAATGCACTTGAATATTGACTAACAGTGATGCACTCGAAGAAAGCACGAATCAGGAAAAAGAAAACAAAATTCAACGTGAAAATCCAACAACAAGATGGAACCCACAAAGTAACATAATAATCTAGTGGTAATTGTACTGTTAATCATAATCTAATATCGGAGAAATCTCATAGGTCTCATAATGCATGATATGAGCTGACCTTCTGGGTATAATACATGGTTACTCAATCACTGAGAGAGTAGGCTGATAAGAACAGATGCAATCGTTCAATAATGGAGAGATTAAGCTGAGAAGAATAGATATTGGTCGCACAATGACTATATAAGAATTGGTCAAATTTTTTTCCTGAATCGTGAAGAGGGAAAGTGACGGGGCAATGACGTTGCGTTGCGTGATCGCACACAAGGTATGTAGTAAAGAGAATGTTTCAGACCTGCGGCAACGTGGTTGATCTGCTTGATTATGTTTAGCTGAAAATGTTTTGTCAAAAATACAAGTAGCATAGTGGTTAAGGTTGAACCTGGAGATCAGGGTAGATGAATTCTGATTTAGTCATTGTGCGACCAATACTGTGATTCAATCACAGAGAGATTTAGCTGATAAGAGCATAGATTTCAATCACCAAAATATAAACAGCAGGTCAGTTCAAATCAATCGGCCTCCTCATCTGAGCTGAGATCTGGGAACAAGTCCCGACCACGGAGCGATGGTTCCGCTTGATACAACGCGACAACAGCACCAGTACGAGCGGCCTCGAGCACGTCATCCAGTTTCGTCTCGGTCACTCTGCGATCGTCGAACTCGGTCCACTTGTCATGCGTCAGGCAATACGTGATGTAGTGACCTGCAACAGGGGAACAACAAAGGGTGCATTGGTTTATTCATGACCGTGCACACCGCCACCGATGGGCAACGTGGGTGCTCTGCTGGATTATTTTCAGGAGAAAATGTTTTGCGAGAATCACAAGTAGCACAGTAGTTAAGAGTGACTGAACGTGAAAATCAGGATTGATTTTGATGAATTCTTATATGGTCATTGTGCGACCAATACCAAAGTTGAACTACCCTAACATTCCAAAAACGGACGACAAAAGGGTAAGCGGGAGGTTAGGTATGTCATCTGGTGTGAACAAAAAAGCAGCGGGATTAAGTAGTTGAACATGTCTATACATGTGCCTATACATCTACCTTTTTCCCCCAATCCAGCTCTCCTTTCTCGATTTTCTGGGCTATTCGGTGGAATTTACGCAGCGCGCTTCCTTTCAAGCCAATGGTGGTCCCAGCTTTATTTCGAGTTTGCCGTCCTTCAAGAACGGGATCAATATTTTCACGATACTTGTCCGTGTAGTAGATTGCAGGGGCCTTGGTGGCCGGTTTTCGTGGCATGGCTTTGAAACAACAGAACCAAACCTGTGCAAAACACCTGAAATACGGTAAACGGTGTAAAATATGCACGTAATTTTATACAAACTGTTCGAAATGCACCAAATTAACATTCAGTAAACCCGTTCAGTGAAAATAAAAATATGTTTTGTGATAAAGTTCGTGCTGTGATTTGTCCTGCCTGCATGAAGCATCATTGATTTCAAAAAAAACCTGCAGATCAGTAAAGAGCGGGAAAATCCAATTTCAAAAGCGCATCGATGTTTTGGGTTGTTCTTCACGTTCCGCCAAGTTATGTTCGTGCAGTTTGGTTGTTATAATTCACCCAACTGCTGAATTCAGCGTTATTTGTCATAAATGTCATACATTCAACAAGCGTACAATACAGTCGTGCTGTTTTGTACACTTGTTGATTGCACAAACATTATTGTCATAAATGTCATACATTCAACAAGTGTACAATACAGTCGTGCTGTTTTGTACACTTGTTGATTGCACAAACATTATTGTCATAAATGTCATACATTCAACAAGTGTACAATACAGTCGTGCTGTTATGTACACTTGTTGATGCGTGTGACATTTATGACAAATATGACATTTATTATTTTTGTCATACATTCAACAAGTGTCCACACACGCGAAAAAATCCGTTTAATCCGGTTAATCCGTTTAATCCGTTTTATTTATAATGAGTCTTCCAAGCGCGATCGGGAAGCCTGTCACTGTCTTGCCAACGGTATTTGTTTTGTTTTCCCTGAGGTCTTCAGGATGGTACTCTTCGGTTTCGTTTGAGATCTTTATCTGGATCCGTATTTCTCAACGGGATTAAAACTTTCCGGATCGGGATCGGGATTGATAATCGGAATCGAGATCGGGACTGCAGTTCTTGGTACAATATTAATGGTCAAATCGTTTGCATCTTCACAAAGCCTTCACTACAATCTTAAATGTCTACCCTATACTTACTGATGAAAAAGGTTTTTTCTTGAAAAAAAACGAAATTAAACCGAAAAAACCAGGTCCATATGGGGTGTGCAAAAACACTGAAAACCTCAGCTGTAGCGAACATCCGTTTAGCGCTTAGGCTTGAAGCTGGTGGTGTAGCTATGTATGTACTGTTTTGATGGTTTTTCCCAGAGTGTTAAAAACACCATCTGACACCGGTAGTATTGCCTGTACGGACATCAAAATGCTTTGAAAACACCTTTGTTTGAGTTTCCCTATCCTTATACAACGGTTCCTTATTTCGTTTGTTTTTTCGGTTTTTTCCACAAAATATAAAAACTGGCTCTTTGATAAGCAGTCTACCCAGTCAAAACAAGGAAGCCATGAGTGTTCGAACCAAAGGGTTAAAAAGGTCGGCGTGTCATAATGATTACGGTAGCCAACGCATAGTGCTCAGGGCTGGGGTCTTCGTTCATTATTGTTTTTGCTCGACGACCTTCGACGTTCGACTTTCCAGCAGCGAAGCGGCAGCCAGCCATCATGGTCATCATGGACATCATCACGTCGAAAAGAAGACCGCCAAATGGAAATGTTAGTTCCTGTTGCTGCAACCCGTTCGGGTTACGGTAGCTTTCAATGGTTTGGCGACATTTATGAACGCTAGTCATTGATGCGCGCATAATAAGGTTGATTTTTATAACTGTTTGATGAACCGGTAATCCTAAGCCTAACCATAGACTTAACCCTAAACATAAGCTTAATGGTGGCTTTAACCTAAGTCTAAGCCTGAGAATAAGCCACATGACAATACGCGCACCAATGATCTGAGTGCATAAATGGCGCGAGACCATTTCGATCGGCAAAAGAGCTTCAAAGTTTTGAACTTCGGTTACCTGGGATACTCACCCGTAGCACAGGTTACCTGGGATACTCACCCGTAGCACAACAGTGCCTTGGCCTGAAAAGTCACGAGAGCATATATCACTGGCTTTGGGCCTGATCCTTTAGTCAAAATCTGTTCAGGTTGATCACTCGTTGATTACGCCTGCAAGAGAAACGTCTCCGTATGTCACTAGCCAAATGCGAAAGTAAATTACGAAAACAACGTGCCAGCGATGTTCGAAACAACACAACTGATGCGTCAATGCGCTCGTCGCTGGTCCAAACGATTGCTTTTTCTCTGCCGACTACACGACAAACAAGTTCGTGCTGTTTTTTAAACACGGGGTGACTCATGTCCACAGCAATGATTAACGTTACAGAATCTGTACTCCTCAGCTCGGGCATCTCTGCTAAACAGTGTCAGCCTTGTTTAGCGTCAAAAGCAGAAAAACTTTCCACGTGTCAAGATTACGGTAGACGATACATACTGTAAGGATGCAAAAACCTTCTAGCCGGAGCTTCGTTCATTATTATTGTTTTTGATCGACGACGACGACCTTCGACGTTCGACTTTCCAGCAGCGAGGTCGCGGCCAGCCGTCATGGACATCATCACGCCGGAAAAAAAAGCGCCAAATGGAAATGCTACTTGCCGTTGCTGCTTTGGGTTGGAGTGTTCGGATTACGGTAGCTGGCGACACTGATGATCGCTAGTCGTTGATCCGCGCATAAGAAGCTTGATTTTTTATCATACACAGCACAGTGGTTCCTTGGCCTGAAAAGGCACGGGCGATACACCACTGGTTTACCTAATCTCTGTCCTGAGCCTGCTCAGTTATAGTCAACATACGTTCAGGTTGATGACTAGTCGGTGACGCCGGCAAGAGAAACG